>RJWJ010031080.1:0-19542 GCA_004363605.1 Indri indri | reverse complement strand
TGGATTCACAAGGCCCTTCCTGGGCTCATCCGTGGAAGGGCCATGGCAATAGGCACACGAGATGCTCAACATCATTAGTCATCAGGAAAATGTGAATCAAAACAGCAATGACAAACTACTTCACAATCACTGGGATGGCTATGCTAAAAAAATAAAAGACAATAACAAGTGTTGGCGAGGACGTGGAGAAATTAGAACCCTCATGCTGTGCTGGCGGGAGTGTAAAATGGTGCCATAGTTTTGTAAAAAAGCCTGGAAGTTCCTCAGAAAGTTAAACCCAGAGTTGCAGTATAAGCCAGGAATTGCACCCCAGAAATATACTCAAGAAAACAGAAAACACGTCCACGCAAAACCGTGTACGTGGATGTTCAGAGCAGTGTTATTCACAACAGCCAAAAAGTGAAAACAACCCAAAAGTCCATCAACAAAATATGGATGAACAAAATATGGTCTGTAGGCCGGGCACGGTGGCTCATGCCTTAATCCTAGCCCTCTGGGAGGCCGAGGCAGGAGGATTGCTCGAGGTCAAGAGTTCGAGACCAGCCTCAGCAAGAGCAAGACCCCGTCTCTACTAAAAATAGAGAAAAATTAGCCAGGCGTGGTAGCGCATGCCTGTAGTCCCAGCTACTCAGGAGGCTGAGGCAGGAGATCGCTTGAGCCCAGGAGTCTGAGGTTGCTGTGAGCTAGGCTGACGCCACAGCACTCTAGCCCGGGCAACACAGTGAGACTATGTCTAAAAAAAAAGTGGTCTGTACATACAACTCACTACCATTCAACCATAAAAAGGAATGACGTTCTGACACACGCTACATCATGGGCCAACCTTAAAAACATGAAAACAGCCAAACGCAAAAGGCACATGCTCTACATTCCATGTATACGAAATGTCCAGAATACGGAAATCTGTAGAGACAGAAAGCAGATCGGTGATCGCCAGGGGCTGGGGGAGGGGAATGGGGAGTAACTGCCAATGGGGACAGGGTTTCTTTCAGGGAGATGAAAACGCTCTCGAATTAGGTAATGGTGGTGGCTGCGCAACCTTGTGGATGTACTGAAAACCACAGTGTACACTCTAAGAGGGCCACTTTTGTGGTATATGAATCGATCTCAGTTTTCTGAAATAATCCCCCCGACTCCTTACCTGGCAAGCCCCGAAGCCTCTCCTGCCTCATCTCCCACTCAAACCCTCCACTACCCGAGGACGCCCACAGGGTCACACCCCAGCCTCGCTGGGCAACCCCATCGCAGCACTCATCACAGAGCAGTGGGGTGCTATCTGCCCCTGTCTGCCCGCCCCACCATGGGCTCCCCTAGGTCAGCAACTGGACTGGTTACCCCTGCGTCCACCCAACAGGGTGACCATAGGGTGGACATCAGACAAAGCGTAGAGACGGGTAGGTGGGTGGTGGGTGGGTGGGTGGATGGATGACAGGTGGGTGGGTGGATGGATTGATGGGTGAGGGGATGGGTGGATGGATGTATGGATAGATGGGTGGATGGGTGGATGGATGATGGGCGTGTGGATGGATGGGTTTTCAGGAGCCTAGAAAGCCCATTCGGTGCCCCTGTTTTGGGATGAGGGAATGGCCATTGTTTACTCCCGCAACCCCTCTCTCCCTGCTGACGCTAACAGCTCCAGACTGACCATGGGTGGTGGGAGGAGGTGGTCAGGCCCCGTGGTCTGAGTTAGGAAGGGTGAGAGTTGGTGCTGCTCTTCGTCCCGGATTTCACAGCCCAGCCAAGCCTCCCTTGCCAGGGCCCTGGCAGTGACAGCAGGACCCATGGGAGCTCCTCAGAGCAGACAGGCCGGCCCTGCCCCGAGCCCAGTGGTGGCAAGAGCCAGCCCGGGGAGGGAGGTGGAGGGAGGGCCCAAGCCTGGCCTCTGCTGAGCCTGGGAGGTGAGGACACAGACACACCCCAAAGCGTGGGCCTAACCTGGTTGGAGTCTTAAAAAAGATCTTTCTAGAGTTTTGCTTTTCTAGAATGTCTTATAATTAGAATCACACAGCATACAACCCTGCCAGAGTGGCTTTCTTCATTTAGTGCGTTGTATTTAAGATGCATCCGTGTATTTTTGCCGTGACTGGATAGCTTGTTGCTTTTCCACCGAACAGCACTCCCTTGTATGTATGTCCTGGAGTTTAATCCTCTAGTCATTCATCAAAGGATGTCCCGGTGCACAGCACTGCCCTCCGCACGTGTGCACGCTCACACACAGACACACACACACACACACACACACCCTGTCCAGCCAAGGGCACGCTGGCAGGCTCAGGCCACAGCCACCCCACCCCTGCTCTCAGAGTGGACCCCACCGCCCCCTTCTCAGGTAGAAAGGGCAGGGTTCGTTGTGCCCATTTCACAGAAAGGCAAACTGCAGTCCCACAGACTGAGTGGCATGGTCTGGATCCTGGCTCCCCCTCACTGATCTACAAAAACCAAGTCGCTTCAAAGAGAAGTGCAGCTGTCACCACCCTCCTGGGGTGCATCCCCGCCAGACCCCTCAGTGGTGGAAAGCTCCCTACGCGCACGCTGCAGGGGTTTCTCCGGCACCTGCCATGTGCCCCACACCAGCGGCACGGGAGGAGCAAAACCCATCCGTGGGCTTGCGGAGCTGGCGGCCGGGGAACAAGCCCGTCGCCCAGCACCTCGATGACACAAAGGGAGTCTCCTCCCCCCTTCGAGGAGGCCGGAGGGAAACGGGGCTGGTGCCTCGCGGGGGCAGGCCTGCGGGGCTTCCCAGAGCAGGTGCGTTTGAACCTGAATCCCAAAGGCGAAAGGGGGCAGCAGGAAGGGGAGGGGTGTGGCGGGAGGCGGGGAACAGCTCCACTCAGAGGTGATGGAGCAGGAGGCCCAGCAGCGACAGAGAGTTTGGGGACCAGGATGCTGGGGGGGTCCCGGGGCCCCTGAGGTGGGAGCAGATCGCGAGCACGTGAGATGAGGACGTCACTTTCACACGTCCGGCTGCAGGTTGTGAACATCGGTCCCCATTGAGACGCCCTTGAGAGAGGCTGCAGGGAAGATTTAACCCGAGTGTCAGTTACTCTGCGTGTGACGCCAGACAGGTCGTCCTTACACTCTGACGTGAGGCTGCCGTCAGCCCGTGGGGTAAATCCACCGCAACAATAAGACACGTTTATTACCAGATATTTGGAAAACTAGAAAGAACAGAAAACTTTCCACATTGTTATGATCCAAAGATTATGCTCCAAAACAAGCGAGTGCCTTTCTTCTGGATCTTTTCTTAATCTCTGCATTTTATATCATCTAGATGATATCCCACATAATAATTTGAATCTTGGTTTTTTTTTTATTTAACATGACTGCATAAGCATTTTCCCATGTCTTTAAAAACTCGTCGTAAACATAATTCTAATGGACACATCGCGTTGCAGAGGGAGGGCGTGTGATCATTTCACGATGCGCTGCCGCGGGCCATTTACACGGCGGGTGTTTTCCGCTGCTCTGAGCAATGCTCGAACGGCGCGAAGGCTTTCCTAAATTTCAGGAGACTCCCTGAGTATGAGTTTCCAGCAGTGGGGTCACGGAGTCAGCGCACTGCCTGAATCGTACAGCCAAACGGGCATCCGGAAAGTTGGTAGAGATTTCCATTCCCGCTGGAGGGGTGTAACCCGCTGCCGCCCTGTGCCCGGCATTAGAGGTAAATGTTTACTTATTCACCTATGATGGTCCCGGCTTGAAAGGGCAGGGGCCTCTCCCAGCTCGAGCCATTTCCCTGCTGCCCACAGGCCACGCAGCTGTCTGTGGCCCTGCCGCTCCCAGGATTGCCTCCCCTGGGCTTGGCTGGGGCTAGCAAGCCGTGGCGTGGACGCTGCTCAGTTTGAGAAGCCCACAGACCCTGTGGCCTTGGCCAGCAGCTTCCTCGCCTGTAAACGGAGACACTGGGAGGGTCACGAGAGATGAGACGGGGACAGCAGGCGCAGGCGGTGGCCCAACACTGCACCGCTGCCTCTCACGGCCTCTCTGCCCTGCTGGCCAGCCGGGCAGGGCCTCTCGGAAGGACACGCCGTTCTTGGTCCACTCCTGCCTCTTCCCGGAACAGCAGATCCAATGCTCTGGGCTCCTGGGCTGCATTAAGAACTCAGCTCTTTCTCTTTGCCCAGAAAAAGTTTCCGTTTAACCAGAGAAACCTTTTTCAAATTACACATTTCCGCCAAGAGCCGCACAGCGTGGGGGCCGAGGAGAGATGAGGGCCAGGGTTTGTCGAGGTCCACGTGCCTCGGAATCTCTTCCTGTCTCGGAGGCCCAGGCCCTCGCTGGGGTGGCACACAGCAGGGCCCCTTAGAAGGAGGGCCAGGCTCAGCTGGCTGGGTTGGGGGAGCCCCAGGAGGCCAAAGCTCCCACCAGCCCTGGCTCGTCCGTCTGCTCTTCCACTCACCGGCTCTACCCTGACTCAGGCGCTCTGTGTCGGGACTGGGGACAGAGACATAAATCAGGCTAAACCCTCTCGCCAAGTCGCTGTCAGGCCTGGAGGGAGAGAGGGCTCCTGAAACATGCAATTCCATTCGCACAGCTGTGGAGAACATATTTTCCGAGCACTCATTGTGGGTTACAAACTGTGCTGGGACATTCACATTACAAAAATTCTGAGAGCTGGGGACGGAATGTGTCCCAGGCCGTGGCTGGCCGAGGCCGACAGAAGCCCAGCAAGGGCCCCCCCACCCCAGGGTCACACGCAAACTCTCTGGCTCCACGGAAGTTCCCTCAGGGTCACAAAGGCCCCCTGAGCCCCAGGAGTGGTCAGCCAGGGGATGTCGCGGCAGCGCCTGTCCTGGGGGTGGTGGGCAGAGCTGGGCTCTGCCGTGGCTGTGCGGAAACCAGCTGGGAAAGGTGGAGGCAGCAGTCGCCTCCACGGCCCGCCCCTCCGTGGGAGCCGGCAGGGGTGGTGCCGCCCCGCTGCAGTGCGGGACCTCAGCGCCGAGGCCAGACCCCACTCCGGGTGGGACGGTTCCCGCTGGTCCATCTCTGCGCCCCCGGGGCCCAGCACCCTCTCCTGTAGAGCAGGAACGGGCCTGGAAATGTTCTCCCCAGGACCCGGGGCAGCTCTGGGCAGGACCTGGAGCAGAGTCGGGCCAATGCCCTGCCCACCGAAGGGCACTGTGGCCGCACCTGGACGGCTGGCGATGACCAGCGGAGGAGAGAACGAGGCAAGGCCCCTGCCCACGGGAGCCCCGCCGGCTGGTTCACAGCCCCATTTAAACCCCCCCACCCAGGGCCACGTGAGGTGGCAGCCAAGGGACACGGAGGCAGGAGAGACGTGGACACCTCTCAGAGGCAGCTGTGTTCCTGCACCTGGTCCCGGAGGGTAAGAGGGAGATTTCTAGGTAGAAGAGGCAGTGGGGGACACAAAGACGACCCCTGGCCCCTACGCAAGCATTGATACCAACACCAGCTTTTGAGGAAAATGGAGTAAGAACCAGATTTCTTCCCTGATTTCAGCGTGTTCCGGACTCTTTTTCATACCTTGGTTCTATTCCACACTAAATCTCTGAGCCTCCAGGAACCAGCCCCGGGGTCAACAGAGCAGCCGAGGCAGCAGAGGGGGGGACAAGCGGGGCGGACGAGAAAGGTCTTTCTCCAGCCTGAACCCTGCAAGGAGAACTTGGCAACTGCTGGGAGTAGTGAGCCCACCGTCTCTAAAAGCGATCTAGCTGCTCCTGGATGCCCAGCAGCCAGGGAGCCCAGGGAGGGGTCTACAAGTGTGTGGGGTGCTGTAACAAGGAGCACCGAGGCCCCTCCTCAGGAGGTGCCCGTGGGTGGTGCTGCACACAGGGTTCAGAGCCCCCCGAGTCCTCCAGATAGACAGGGGTGGGGTGGGGGACGAGCCCTCTAGACAACAGCAGGAAAGGGCTCAGCACCCGCTGTATGCCAGGCACCGTGCCAGCCAGGAGTTTCGCTCTCATATTATCTCATCCTCTCAACTTACTGCAAAGCGTTTCTTACTCTCCCCATGAACGAGAGAGGAAGCTGGGGGCCGGGGCATACGGGACTTGCCGGAAATCACACGGCTCCCTGGGGGCAGAGCCAGGATTTGGAGCCATAGCCAGGTGACCCGACGTCTTCCTTCAACCATCACTCAATGGAGAAATCTTTACGGTACCTGCCATGGGCTGGGTCCTGGTCCGGGGTTTGGATCACAGTCCCGAAAGACAGTCTCGAACGCCATGATCCCGAACGTTGAAATCACGAAAGATCAAAATCCCTAAAGTCTAAAATCCCTAATGTCTAACTGAATTCCCAAACCCTAATGACAGATTTGGAATTAGGGGCGATGGAGGCTCCTAAAAGTGATTTTCAAGGTGTTACCAGTGAAGTTTGTTTTTGCCATTCAGCCCAAAGCATTTGGCAGAACATTCAGATGAGTGGGCTGGTCATTCGATACGGCCACCCCGAAAACGTCAGTTTAAAACTCAGCATTTGCCAGCACTGGCGTCCCTTCCGGCTGCCGACATTCCAGGGGCTTTGAATGAATTGAAGCCACATTTGCCAGAAGCCAGGACAGTGACTGACTGGCTCGAAAACAATCGCGTGCAGGTGGGATGAGAAGACACTTCCGCAGCAGCGCAGCGGTTCGACCGCCAGCTCTGGTCCCGCCAAGCGCGGCCTGTGCGAGTGTGCACGGGATGCTCCGCGAGCCCAGAGCAGCAGAGAGGCATGGCACGGATCGTGGAAAAACTCAACTGGGAACGTTCACGTCAGTGCGTATCGGCCCACAGAAGAATATCAAAGGGAACAGCGCCACATGGCAAATAGCTGTGAGCGTATTCTCCAAGGACAGCCACACCCGAAAAGAGAAAAAGCAGCTATTCATTGAGATGCAGGACTTGAAAACATAGTTAGCGACTGTGAAAGCAGCTCTGTGGACTATCTCCATGCAATCGCCCAGTCTATCCCTGCAACACGCCTTTTTGTATGTTGATTTTCTTTTCGGTATTTTTCTTTTTTTCTTTTCTTTTTCTCGTTTTTTTTCCCACTATTTCAAATCATCAGCATTGTTTTTTACAATTTGCTGTGATAACTATTTCATTTTTGTGTCATTTCCAATACTGGGAGTATAAATTGCATAAAGACTTTTAGAGAATTCTAGTTCATTTTATGTACTTTTTGCAAATTGCGCTCTTGGGCTCTTGGGGTGACTGCACGGGGGGGTGACCCCACATGGTTTTTGATCGATCTCATCAAAAGACGTAGGCTGTTGGTCACCTATTTCATAGCTGCAGTTACGAAGCTGGGCACGCACAGTTACCAACCAAGATATGCGTTTATGCAGCTCCCTTTTTGTACGATTTCTTTATGAATACGGGTCGTCTGCTCACAACTGCTGTACCCGTGCGGCTTTCGGTAGCGCACCTAAGTGTTTATACTTGCAAAAATATGTATGTTATTATTGCTATCTTACTGTGTACAGTGGCCTGTATTCTGCTGTGTTTTTATGTTTCTCGAATAAATCCCCTCTTTAAAATGTAAGTAAGTATCTTCCACTTTTAAATTACTTTTTCAGAATTTTCTTTTTGGGATTTCGATCTTTTGGGATGTCAGCAGTCAAGACTGCAGCATTCGAGACCGTGTCTTTGGGCTTAGGCTGCGCTCCCGCTGGTCTGGACTTGGGGTGCTGGAAAACCAGACAGGCCAGGACCTGGCTTTCACGTGAGCATTTCACACGCTCGCCCGGGCTGTTTATGTCTTTATGTTTAATTTTATTCGACAAACTTTGACCCAAATATTCACTCTGGCCTGCACCCTCTCTCTGAGCTGGGCCCAGGGGTGGGGACTGGGGACTCACACACAGTTAAGTCAGGTCCGGGAACCCATCTGTCACCATGGCCCCAGACCCAGAAGGGACATGATGCCGGGCCTTGGGGAGGAGGGGGCCTGAGAAGGGGCTGCCGGGGCTGGAGCCAAGGCTGGGGCACGCGGCAGCCCCACAGACCCAGGCACCTTCCCGGGTTCCACACCCACGTGGGAGGGATTGCTGCATATTTTACAGCTGAGAAAAGTGAGGCTCAGAGAGGTCAGGTAACCTGGAGTCCCAGAGAACATCAGTCAGCCCTTCAGGTTCAGGTGCTGTCACCCCGCCCCTGAGAAGCCCACGGCCAGGGGGCCATCTGCAGGCCTGTCCCTGTTCCGTCTCCAAGCCCTGTCCCTCCATGGGCCCATTTCATAGATGTGGTGACTGAGGATCGCAGAGGCAGCATTAGAACCCGCAGCTTCCAACCATGAAGTCCTCCACGAGGCCATCCCCCTCCTGACGTGAGTTTTCCATCCTCCGCGTTGACCATTTGTCAAAGCATTTCCCACCTGTTAGCCTGTCTGGGGACAAATTCGAGGCGTATGGAGCCTGTGTGGAGGCCGGGAGAGGGCCGGCTCCAGAGCATTCATCCTTTCTGCCCCGAGGAGTTGACCACCAAAGCCAGAACATCAGGGCCAGACAGAGGCCACTGGGTCCAGATACTCAAAACCACACCCTCTGGAGCTCTGGGGGTCCCAGAGAGCCCCTGGGGGTTGGGAGGGAGAGCGGGCGGGGCTCTGGGTCCACCTTAGTTTTAGCAGAGCCATCGGATGAGCCATCAGACGTCAGCCAGACGCCAGCTCTTCCGTGACCCTCTAGCTCTTGGGGCTCACCCTGATGTCCGCCCATGCCCTTGCCAACCGGGCGGCAGACCCCAGCCCCTCTCAGCTAACCACCCACCTTCCCCCCCTACCCCGAGCCACCCCCAGACCCCCGGCACCAAGCATCAGTGAGCAGGGAGAGCTTTGCTGAGGCTTTTTCGGGCAGCCCAGGAGGGACCCCACGCTGCCCACCGCACAGCCAGCAGGGACAAGGCCTCCTTAGGTGCCTCCCCGCTCCCTGCCTCAGCAGAGCCTCCCAGGACATCTCTGCTCCCTCCGCCTCCTCACTGTCCTGGGCTGGCCCCCTCCTCCTCCTTCCTCCTCGTTTTCACCCCCAGGGGCTCTCACCCTCCTCCTTGCTGTGACTGGTGATGCGTGGCCATGCCCTCCGCCACAGGTGCCCCCTGTCAAGAACCAGGAAGGTTCTGAGACTCTACCCTACTTGCAAGCAAACAAGTTCTGTGAAGGCTGTCAGAAGACCCGAGACTCCTGGGTCAGAAACAAAGGACAGTTCGTGGTTCGTGGCAGTGGCAGGCGCCGGAGTATCAGCGTTTTCGTGAGGCACTTCCCAAGGACAACACAAACGGCCTGACGGCACCTGCACACTCGGGGGCCTGCGTGACAGGAGAGGAACCCCAAACTCAGGGAAGCTGCCTCTTTCCAGGAGGCAGAAAGCAGCTCCGCGTTCCTGTCTGAGCACCTGCACTATGTGACCAGCATCCTCCCCTGTCCACCCGCAACCTGTCACTGTGACCCTATTTAGAGACAGAGTCTTCGCAGATGTGATCGAGTCTGAATGCGATCCTGCTGGAGGAGGGTGGGCCTTGGATCCAATACAACCGTGGTCCTTACAAAAACAAGGAAAACAGGACACATTCACCACAGAGAAGACGGCCGCGTGACAACAGAGGCAGAGACTGGAGTGACGCTGCCGCGAGCCAAGACGTGCCGAGGATTGCCGCCCTCCAGAAGCTGGAAGAAGCCAGGAAGGACCCACTAGAGCCACCAGAGAGAGAGCGACACCTGCTGACACCTGACTCGGACTCCTGGCCTCCAGAACCGCGAGAGGACACATTTCTGTAGTTTTCAGACACCCAGTCTGTAATCGTTTGTTCTAGCAGCTCTAGAAAATTAATCCATCACTACACAAAATCTGCGAAAAGACGGTGTGGGACCCAGAGCAGCTGCTGCCTCATTCATAGCACACGGGGAAGCACGGATTCGCGGAGACTGGTCCCCAACACCCCACAGTGACTTCGCTCGTCGGGAGGGAAGGCCCAGCAGGTGGGCCTGGACCCTCCCATCTTCTGTGCCCTTCTCTGGCCTTCGGCGAGTCTCTCGCCCCTGCCGTCACTGGCTCATCGTGGCACCCCTCCCCCCGTGAGGGAAATGTTCACACCAGCTGATAAAAAACGTGTTAAACGCTTCCATGGCATTGCCACACATTTGACTTCCACCCAAGATTGAAAAAATGGTTCCATGGGTTTCAAAACTTAAGAATCTGGAAGCTCTAGGCCCCACCCCCTCAGCTGAGAGAGAAGGGCAGGGCGGAGGCAGTGTTGGGGCTCACTCCAGCCCCGAGGGCGCCCCCCAGGTAGTCTCTGGTTTCTGCCAATCAAAGCGAGGTCAGATCAGCAGTTGGGGGGCGGGGTAACGATGGAGACCGGGTGGGGCCCACACCCTTGCAGGTGGGGCACAAGCAGGTTTTTAACAAGCAACAGTCTTGACCGCCTCCTCCCCTCGTCTCCCGTCTGACCGCAGAAAACCCAATCGTGTCTGGAACACCGACCCTCGTGACCACACCACCGCCTCTGACAGATGTTCATCAGAGTCGAAAGTGTTGCGGGGCCAACTTGCTGCCTGAAGAAACCTGTGGAAAAGGGGCCACCTCTTCAACAGGAAGGGAGGGGCTTCCCGCGTCTCACTTCCCGGACCGGCCCGTGCAACACGATGCACGTTAGTGATGGCCATGCCGGTGCCAGGGCTCCCGCCCTCAGCGACTCACCCGCACGGGGTGCCCGCCGGGTGCTAGACCCTGCACCAAGGTTCCGTGGCCAGAGCCCGATGGAATCCCCGTGGCAAATGTTCGGAGCGGATGACATTAGCCTATTCTGCAAGTAAGGAGCCCGCAGCTCGGAGAGGCAGGTCTACAGCTAGGAGGCAGCCATGCAGGTAAACGGGAAGGAGGGAAGGAGGGTGGAAACTTACAGACCAATACCCCTCGTGAACATAGTTGCAAATATCCTCAACACAATCACAGCATGGCATCCAGCGACACAGAGAGAGGATGAGGGATCCCCACCAAGGTGGATTTTTCCCAGAAATGCAAAGTTGCTTTAATCTCTGAAATCGATCAATGTGATTCACTTCATTAATAGGATAAAGAATTTTTTAAAATATATGATTTCAATAGATGCAAATATATTTTTAAATTTTTCGGAAAATTAAGACTATTAATAGAAGGGAACTTCACCAACCAGTGAAGAAACTCCAAGAAAACCCACAGCTAACATCACAGCAAATGGTGAAAGCCGAACAAAGTCTTTCCCCAGAGGCCAGAAACAAGACACCGGGGTCAACTCTCCTCACTTCCATCCAACTTCGCCTGGAGGTCCCACCCCATCTCCAAGAGTGGTCTACATGGTCACACAATCGTTCATGCAGAAAACCCTAACGGTGCTACAGACGCCACCCCGGGCCTGGCTCCAGTGAGGGAGCATTGGCTTGGGGAAGCGGTGTCAGGGCAGCCCTGGGAGGCCCAGCAATGCTGAACAGTAGAAGAGCTGCAGGGGCCACCTCCACCTAGAAGGCCACCAAGGATGCTGAGTTATTTTAAGGCAAACTGGGCCTGGGTTTCCTGCAGAGGGGAAGCTTGCTCTGGCTGGGAAGTGTGAAAGAAGCAATTGAACAGATCATTGGCGGGACTGCCCGGTTGCCAACCACAGCACGGACCCCACTCCCTGGCGCAGGACTCCGGGCTGAGTGCAGGCGGCCCTCGGCCAGGTTCTCAGCGTGTACACCGGAGGGGCGGGGGCAGGGCTGGCTGGGAGTGAAAGGCCTCAGCCCAGACTCCTTTCATCCCCAAGTTGTACCCCCCGAGGGGGGGGAAGGGGCGGCTGTGCCGCCAGAGCCATTCCCACGGGGAGGGGCAGGCGACTGCCCCCCAGGACCAGGGTCTCAGGAAGCGGAATCTGGCCCATGTCACTGGCAGGCTGGGTCCTGCTGAGTTCGTCCTCTCAGGCTCTGCAGCCTTGGCCCAAGACCCTCAAGGGCGGGCAACAGGCCCCAAGCACTTGGCCAAGCAGGACCAGAGGCTCTGGGCTGTGGGACAAGCACTGGTCCAGAAGCCCTAAGCCCTTTGACAGAAGCTTCCGCTGAATGCTGGGAGGAGAAAGGGGCCTCCAGCTCCAGCTCCCCGGAACCCTGTCTGGGCTTCCAGTATTGCAGTTTTTGTCACACCATGTAGCAGAGTTGGTTTCTGGGGCTGCTCCCCTGGCCTCTCCACCCCAGCATGGAAGGTCCCCAGGGCAGGTCCAGCTCCATCTGCATCCCAGCGCCAGACTCCGAGCCCGGCACAAACAAATGCTGTCTGAGTGGAACCTGCGACCAGCGGGCCCACGGTCCAGGCCAGTGCTGGAGACAGGCGGAGGCCTGGTTTCCTCCAGGACGAGGGCTGCGTTGCGAGCAGATGAACCATAGCTGAAGCAGAGCCCAGGGGCAGGCCCAGGAAGCTGGTGGCTCTCACTGGAGCCCCTGGCCCTCCAGCCCAGGCTGGCAAGGCTGCCCACTGCCTGACGCTGGGTCACCTCCCCCAGCCAACCAGCCAGGCCCTGTCACCGCAGGGATATCAGCAGCAGATGGTCAGCTGCTCAGCTGCTCAGCCACCAGCCCGGGGAGAGCTGCTCACCCCTCCCCTGCTCCCTCCCCCACAGTCTGACAGTCGGAAGGAGGAGGCTGCCTCTTGGCAGTGCCACTGGCAAAGCCCTCCCTCCAAAGACCACCAGGAGAAGCCCCCTTGGTGGACGGGTCCAGGGAGAAGGAACACACAGCATGGGTAGTGTGGGGCAGCTCAGTGAGCGGGGGTGGGGAAAGACTTACTACAGTTTTAGCGCTCTGGTTAGGTGATTTGGGGAGGTCTCTGCCCTGGCCGGGATGCTCTCAGGAAGCAGGGGGAGTCTATGACCCGGAGTCTTGACAAACCTTGTCTCCAGGGCGGGGAGCGCACAGCGAGGCTGAAGCTGTGATTGGTGAAGCGGCTGCAGCCACCCTGTTAGCTGGGATGGTGGGGCTTGGACATTTTGCGGCTTGGACGTGTGTATGCTGTTGTCTGTGTTCAGACTTGATGCCGGAGGAGGCTGATTTTTGTCCTGATCCACCACGGTGCCAGAGGGGCCTCATCCAATGCTGGTGCTCTGTGCAACCGTAACTATTCACAGTGCACAGGAGGACGCGCTGGCTGTTGGAGACGGAGGGTTCCCCAGACAACAGGGGACGCCGTGTGGGGCACAACGTGGGCCCTCCCCACCGCCCCTCAAGTGTTCAGGAAAATTACCAAGCACGGCATGTGTTCAGGTGGGAGGGCCCGGGTGTGGGCACGGTGGAGGGTCTGAGCTCGGCACCGAGGTCTCCGGGGCCTCTGGACCTCCTGTGGGGCTCAGGGGTGAGGCAGAGGGGCAGGTAGGGGCCATCGGAAGCCCCAGAACTCCAGGGGGATAGACTGGGGCGGGCTGGGTCTGGGGTTGGGTCACAAGGAAATAGCCTCCTAATGCAAATTTGCCTGGGTGGGCTCCACTGGGACAGTGCCCCAGGGCGGAGCTGGCACTTCAGAGTCCAAAGGAGCCCACAACCCCTAAGAGAGACATGGCTGAGTGGGGAGCTCCCCCACCCTGACCAGCCCTGGCTGGGAGCAAAGTGTGGGGTCCTCAGGCCTGGTCCAAGTCCCTTCCAGCTCCCGCAGGCTACTCTTGCTCCACTTGCCAACCTGCCCCTGGCGCACAGGGGTGGTGCGCAGAGGCGGCGCACAGGGGTGGTACACAGGAGCGATGCACAGGGGCAGTACACAGGGGCGGTGCACAGGAGTGATGCACAGGGGTGGTGCGCAGGGGTGGTACACAGGGGTGGTGCACAGGAGCGATGCACAGGGGCGGTACACAGGGGCGGTGCACAGGGGCGGTACACAGGGGTGGCACGCAGGGGTGGTACGCAGGGGTGGTACACAGGGGTGGCGCACAGGGGCGGTACACAGGGGCAGCGCGCAGCGGCGGTACACAGGTGGTGCCCTTGTAAGGATCTGCAGGGTATACCCATCATTTGCCAGACATTCACCAAGCACCTGCTATGCATCGAGCCTCGTGCTGTCCCTCAGGGTCACAGAGCCGAAAGCCAGGCTCTGCTTTCAAGGGTTCCCATTCCAGAAGGGGAGAGAAGGAGGTGAGGAAGGTACATCAACAGCTCCTCCTGTTTATTGTGCTCCACAATCTACCCGCGATGGCCAGAGGTGAGGAGGGACCTCCCTCCCCCGCACCGCCCCCCTCACCATGGGCGCCACCAGCCTGAGCTCTGGGAGAAAAGTTGAGTCTGAGAAGCTAAAATGCGAAAGGTGAGCTGAGCACACGCGGGGGAAATACACACACCTGTCAGTAATTCAGAAAACCTTGTTTCCCTTTCAAATCACAAAATGCCGCACAGCCACTACCTGTTCATCACAGATCAGATCTGCAATCAGGAGGGGGGGCCTCCGCAGCTGCAGGGACGGGGCAGGCCTTTGGGGTGGCTGCATTTCCTCTGGGCCTGGAGGGCGATCTGCCTGCCTGTTGCCTTTCCTGCCTTCTAGTGGCGCCTGCATTCCTTGGCTTGTGGCCCCTGCCTCTGACTTCGGAGCCACAGGGGTGGCATCTTCCAACCTCTTTCTTATTGTTTCCATTGTCATTTTGCCCTTTTCCCACTCCGACCCTCCTGTGCCCCTCTAATAAGGACCTTGTGATTGCATCGGACCCAGGCGGATAGTCCAGGGCCATCTCCCTATCTTAAGATCCTTGTTCACATCAGCAAAGTTCCTCTTGCCATAAGCACTATACGAGGTCACACGCGCACAGGCCGCAGGGATTAGGACGTGGACTTCTTTGGAGAGAGGGTCTTTATTCTGCCCAGCACCGTGTGGCCCTGGGTGAGTCACTGCGCATTGCCGGGCCTGTCTCCCTGACCACAGGGACTGGGTGGTGTCCCAGGGCCCTCCCAGGGCGCAGAGCCCTCGGAGTCTGCAGGCTCTCACCCAGTCTTCCGGTGGCACCAAAGGCCTTCTTGGCCAAGCGGGAGTCAGGAGGCCGCCCAGCAGGCTCCACAGGGGCAGCGGTGGGAGGTAGCGAGACTCCTCAGAGAACTAAGTTCCGCACAAGCCTTTAGATTTGCAAAGCAGTTTTCCTATGTTCAGGCAACAATAAAAGCTCATTAACTACTTTTCAATGACTCAGTCAACCAATGAATAGACCAATAAATGGAAGGACAAACTTGTGAAATTAGCAGGTGTGGCTCACAGTGGGTGGGTCACATGACAAGGGACTGGCCTGGTCTTCTAGCCATAGGACCGGTGTCCTCCCCGCCGTCATGTGTTGCCACAGCGCCCCTCACCCACAAGGCATCAGGACAGCCTGGCACACAGCAGGCACTGGCCACATCTGCTCGTTTGGAGAGGAAGGGAAGGAAATGAAAGGTCAGGCCACCGCCGGGGCTGGGGCAGGGGCCTCACCTGAGCCTCCCGGCAGCTTCCTGCAGCTTCACGTGACCTGAGGAACAGACACACACTGAGGTTTCCTGCCAAGCCCGGGGAACACGCCCAGCTCTCACCCAGGGGCTAGGAGGAAGAGGCAGATGCTCACGGTCACCCCGAGAGCTGGGACAGCCACTGGCAGGCTCTCTGGGGAGCCCAGGGGTCAGCTGCCTTCTGGATCACCTGGGTCACCTTCGTGTTAACCCCAGTCCCAGGACCCTGAGAGGAGAACAGCCAAAAACCCTCCAGACGCCCGCCACACAGGCTCTAAGCCGGGGGTCTACGCTCAGCCCAGGCTCTGTCATTACTCGCCGTGTGGCCCTGGCATGGTCAATCACCTCTCCGAGCCTCAGTTTCCAATTCTGTAAAGTGGCAAAAATAATATCTATCTGTTGTAGCCAGGGTCCCAGCAAAAGGCAGGATTTCCCCAGGTGGTTTAAGCAAGGGGACTGCTCAGAGGTGAGGCTGGTTAAGGAGCCCCAGAGAAGAGCAGCAGTGGGAGGCTGTTACCAGCCCTGGGGCTGGAGGAATGAGGGCAGGAGAGGGTGTCCGGGGAGCCCACGGCAGCTGACGCCTGGAGGAACTTCCCAGCAGGAGCTGTGGTCCCAGACGGGGAGAGAGACCTCATCCTCTCTCCTCCCTCTGACCTCCAGACTCAGCCTCCCAGTGGTCAAATGCAACCAGACACCAGTGAAGGACGCCCCATGGCAGGGTTGGTCACAGGGAGCGCAGGGCAGGCAGTGAATGGGCCTGGGGGGTTAGGGGGTGCCCAACATTGTTCTAAATGCCCAGTGGATAAACCAGGGGTGGGGAACCTGCAGCCTTGGGGCCACACGTGGCCTTCTGGATCCCCGAGTGCTGCGGCCTTTTGACAGAATCCAAATTTTACAGAACAAATCCTTTTGTTAAAGGGATTTGTTTATCTGATAAACTAAACAATAGGAAATAACCAGCTGTAGAATATAATGCCAGGTCCAAGCACTAGGAAGAAAAACAAAGCAGGGAAGGGAAGAGAGTCATTTCAGATAGTGTCAACCTAAACAACAAACAGAGAGAGGCTTGCTAAAAGAAAATGACGTTTTGTGGGGAGCAGGCCTTGCAGTGGGAACGCGGGTGCCATAGTAAATTACGGGCAAATGCAGGGAGGTGAGGGAAGACAAAGGCGTTTAGAGGACAAATGAGGATTACAGCACTGTTCTGAGATAATCAGCCTTGGCTAAAGGACCGATAGCAAGGGTGACGCCAGTCTGGGGCTGGGCAGATGTCCTCGCAGAAGTATTTTCTGTGCAAGGTTGAGATGGCCTTTGTGTCAGGTTGAAGTTTTTGCAGCATTTTTTGTGATGGTTCTTGTTATCAGGGACGTACGTGTGGGGACCCACCCCCCGTGGCCTTCCCCAGCTCTATTTGCTGTAGTTGTTTTTCTAAGGAGGTCCCCGGACACACTCAATACATGAGTTTTCTTTTAAAACACTCACATCTGCTAAAAGCAGAATCTTAGCAACTATGCTTTCGGAAAAAATATAAGAATAAAGAATGAAATGACCTTCAAATTAAGAGCCAGGTGAGAGGTAAAAGCAGCCTCCCTGGCCCTGCACCACTGGTATTAACCCGATGTTCCTTCCGCTTTGCAGAATCTTAATCATTGAGATTCTTTAACACGGATCCCTGGAGACGCACAGACCTGCATGTGCCTGCCTGGGTGCCTGGATGTCCTGCGGTCTTGCGCTCTGTCCCTCCCAAAGTGTCCACACCGGGACAATGAACTGTGGGTCACCCTGGCTTGCCGCTCAGCCTCTGCAGCCCTGCAGTTGAGGCTGCACCACCTACAAGCTGTGTGTCCTTGAGCAAATTACTTCACCTCTCTGGGCCCCAGATGCCTGAGCTTTTACATGAGGAAGATGAGGACACTCACTTCATACATTCCTGTAGGAGTTAAATGGGGGGACACGGAGGAAGTCTGTAAAAGCCCCTGGGACATTGCAAGTGCTTGGTCACAACCACTGGGGTTATCATTATCTTTGCAGTTGGTGTTATTCTGCGTGGTCCTTACACCCTGGGTTAGGAACTCTGAGGGTTAGGGTCCCGTACATCTAACAGTAAGCGATCCCAACTCTCCCCACGGGAGCTTGCAGGGGCTGCCTGGTGACTCCACACTGGGGTCCCGGGTGTGCTGGGAGACCGCAGCAAGCCCAGCCCCCATCTTCTCACTTCCTACCTCAATGGTAAGGGCTTGATGAGACGACCTGTGCAGGCAGGCGCTGACTCACTTCCCCTGCCCTGTGGGAACCAGGCTCACTGAGTCCAGGACCCTGAAGGATCTGTCTACATTGCTTTCGTTCCCTGCAGAGGTCAGAGGTCAACAAACCATGGCCAGGTGGGGATGGCCCTGAGATGCCAGCACATGGGCAGTGTCTGAGCGACAGCCTAAGTTACCACCACCTTCTCTCAGACCGGACTCCATCCCTGCCAGGGCAGCCGTGTTCTGGCAGGAAAGGAAAGAGAGACAGGGCTTGTTCCACAGAAGGAAAAATTGATACTTTAGACTCCATCAGAATTGAAAGCTTTTGCTCTGTGAAAGACCCATTAAGAGGATGCCAAGACTGCAGAATGTGAGAAAATATTTGCAAACCACGTATCCAACAAAGGACTGGTGTCTAAAATATATATAAAGAACTCTTAAAAATCAACATTAAAAAAACCGATCCAATTAGAAAATAGGCAAAAGACACGAAAGACTTTTCAATGGAAAGGATTCAGAGATGGCAGCTAAGCTCGTAAGATCTTTTGAGATCTTCAACATCATTGGCCATTGGGGGAAGGCAAATGAAAACCATGGGCTATCACTACACGTGGAACAGAACGGCAAAAATAAAACATAGCAACACCAAATGCTAGTGAGGATGCTGAGAAACTGCACCAGCCACACATCGCGGGGGGGGGGGGGGGGGGGGGGGGCGGGGGTGTAAAGTGGCGTGATCACTCTGGGAAACAGTTTAGCAGTTTCTTACAAATCTAAACATGCAACCACCATACGACCCAGCATTGCACTCCTGGGCAGTTTTCCCGGACAAATGAAAACTTATGTTCATGCAAAAACCTGTACACAAGTGTTTATAGCAGCTTTATTTGTAATAGCCCCAAACTGGAAACAACCCAGATGTCCTTCAACAAGGGAATGGTTAAACAAACTGTGATACATCCTTACCACGGAATAAAAAGGAACAAACTATGGATACACAAAACAACTTGGAAGACTCTTCAGGGAATTATGCTGAGTGAAAAAACAAAAAGCAATCTCAAAAGGTAACATACTGTATGGTTGCATTTATATAAAATTCTTGAAATGACAAATTATAGAAATGGAGAACAAATTAGTGCTTGCCAGGAGGTGGGAGGGAGGGAGATGAGCGCATAAAAAGGCAGTAGGAAGGACCTTGCGGTGACGGAATATTCTGTGTCTTGATGGTGTCACCGTCAGTATCCTCCTTGTCATAGTGTGCTAGTTTTGCAAGGTGTTGCCAATGGGGGAAACTGGGTCCAAGAGATCTCTCTGTATTATTATTTTCCTTTTTTTTAATGCTTTTTACTATTGTGGTATTTTATTTTTTATTTTTTTTATTTTTAAATTTCAAAATATTAGGGGGGTACACTTTGGTTATGTATATTGCCTTTGCACTGCCCAAGCCAGAGCTACAAGCATGCCCATCCCCAAGACAGTGCACTCCGCACCCACTACTTGTGAATTTACCCATCCCCTGCATCCCCTCCCACCTATATGATTTCTTAAAATTGCGTGTGAATCTACAATTGTCTCAAAATAAGAAAGTTTAATTTAAAAGAAGTGGTGGGTCCTAGTGATCACACCTCAAGAGGCTGGATTGAATGACCTCGAAGGTCCCTCCAGGGCCAGGATATCCCTCTTGCAACAAAAGGCTCAGAAGAGCTCCCACCTCCCCCAGGCACCTCTGGGACCCCATTTCCAGCCACACCCCAGCATCCCTCCAGGCACATCTGCCCAGTCTAGATGCGGCCCCGGAAGCAGCAGGGTCCCAGAGTTTGTTCCTGCAGTGTCCTCTGTCCAGACTCTGCCTCCGCCCTCTGGGATGCCCGCCCTGCCGTCCAGGTGGAGTTGCTCCTTCCCCGGC
>RJWJ010031079.1:0-19505 GCA_004363605.1 Indri indri | reverse complement strand
TCCTGCCTCCTTGAATCCCTGGTAATTTTTGATTGGATGATAGGCATTGTGAATTTTGCATTGCTGGATTCTGGGTTTTGTTATATTTCTTTAAATGTGTTGGACTTTGTTCTGGCATGTAGTTAATTACTTAGAATCTATCTCATTCTTTTAAGGATTGTTTCTAAGATTTGTTAGGTTCGAATTTGCCTTTAGCCAGTGTTAATTTAGCTCCCTTACTAAGGCAAAATGCTTCTGAAGACTTAATGCCCTGTGTGTTACACAATCTTTCTATTCTGGTTGATGGAAGCACAAATGATACCTAGCCCCACGTGAGCATCTGGAATTGTCCAACCTACTGCTTTCTGGTGTTTCTTTCTGACCTTCTATAGTTTCTTCTCATGCATGCATGGCCGGGGGGCTCCTTTACAGATTTCTGGAGCATGTTATCTCTCTGTGCAACTTTCTCTTCTGAAGTGCTATACCCTGTAAATTCTACAGGTCTTGTCTTCCCTGAACTAGTCTTTGTCTCGGCCATTTAATGAGAACACTGGGCCTCATTTGGGTTCCCCTTTCCTATATTACAGTATGGAAACTGCCTCCAGGCAATAAGCTGGGGCAATTATAGGGCTCACTTTGTTTGTGTTCCTTCATGCATTGCCTGTTATTCGATGTCTGAAAACAATTGTTTCATGTATTTTTTTCCCCTGTTTTTCTAGTATTTCTAAGGTGAGAGGATAAATCCAGTCTTGGATACACCAGTCTTGAATACAACCATGTAGTTAGAAACACTATGTTTCTTAAAACATTTTTTTTACTCTAGATAATTTCAAACATATGAGGGCTGTCCAGAAAGTATCCAGTCATGTAATAAGTTCTTGTTATATTAAGATTAACAACAGCTGAATATTTTTTGGACAGCCCTTGTACATATAAGCAGACAGAACAATATATACATCCTCATGTACCCATCATCCAGATTCCACAATTATCAATGCACGCCCAAACTTCTTTAATCTATACACTTTCCTGCTTCTCACAGGGGAAATTGTTTGAATTTATTTAAAGGAAATCCCATATATTCTGTAATCTCATTTATAAATAATTTTGTGTATGTTTCTATAAGATAAGTGCTCTTTCAAAAAGTATAACCACACTAGCGTTATCATACCTAATAAAAATTCCTTGATACTATCAATTACCAGGACAGTGTAAAATTCCATGTTTTCCCAGAGTGGAGGGATGAGCTTGACTGAGATACTCTCAATGAATGATATCCCAGGGAATGGTCATAATCAGAGATTGAAGCTCCCCTTCTACTACAAACCCTTTTCTTCTCAAATTTTCTCTCCTACTGGCAAGTAAATACCCAGGAGCTCCTATCCTCCCCATTAACAACTGCTACTACCCATTCCGCCCTCTGTCCTTCCCAACTGTATTCAAGAACCTCCTCCTCCTCATCTCTTCCGAACCCCAGGTCCATATGCACATCTGGCAGATCAGTATCTTTAAAGACAAAGGGAGCATCTTAAAGTCTCTTCTACCTCGGACATGATATGATACAAAGATAAGGTTATAGACGGTTTTACAAACAAAATGTACAGCTCACTCCCTCTTGTGATTCTGAATGAGTGAATGCATATAGCATCGTCTCCAAGAGGTTGTGCTATATTTGCTTTGATTCACCTGTAATCATGATATTCAACTTATTTTGAAATTTCAAATTGCTCAAAGGAATCATGAGACATTTAGGTGTATCAAAACCATTCATGGGTTTAAAGTTTGAACAACACTGATAGATATCAAGCAGGACTCCCTTTTCTAACATAATGAACACCATTGGCCTTGGAAGTGTGATTTCAGGGTAACACAAAGAATTTCATGCCCTTTTCTGCCTACTCCCCACTCCGAAAACTTCCTCACCTGTTCTTGGATGCTGAAAATTTTCTGCCTTGGGGAAAAGACCACAGACAAAGAGAAGTTATTTTTAAAAACAGCTTTATTGATATTTAATTCACGTACCATATGATTCACCCACTTAAAGTGTACAATTCAGTGGTTTTTAGTGTATTCACAGATACGTGCAAAGATCACTACAAGAAATTTTAAAACATTCTCATCGCCTAAAAAGAAACCTCATTTCCATTAACAGTCCTCCTGATTTCTCTTCAACCCTCCCAGCCCTGGCAACCCCTAATCTACTTTCTGTCTCTATAGCTTTCCCTATTCTGGACATTTCACAGAAATGGAATAATGCAACCTGTGGTCTTTTGTGATCAAAAGAGAAGTGATATAAATTAATATCAAGGAGGAAAAAGACTACTTTCTATCTTTCTAAATAGTCTTTCGATAGAGGGAGGAACAGATCCTCTCAGTAAGAGGTAGCTGATGAGACAGACCAAAGCGGAGCGAGCAAGGAAGGATCACTTCACAGTTGTGGCTGGGCTAGGCCCTGGCTGTCAGCACTAAATGTCGAAGCTTCAAGATGATAATTCAGATGTTGGCGTAAAGAGAGAAGGACGTGCTCAGGCAGCCCCACGTACAGATACCTGGAAGCCCCAGTTACTGTCTGTCACATTCATAAATATTGGAAATGAGATTTATAATTAGACTTCACTTAACTGACAGCTCACCTTGATTTCTCGCTGAGCTGCTTACAGGACCGAAGCGTCTCTTTCCTCTGCCGTGGCTTGTAACAAAAAGCACTGGAACAACGTGCGCAGGCTATTTGCCCGATCAGGCCAGGTAACGGGGCACCAGGCTGTCATTTTCATCATGAGGAAATAGGTCTTTTGGTGTAATTTTCCTCCAGTAATTAGTCTCTCTGTGATTTTTAAACTTTGTGTCATGTTGTGAATGCAACATGTTCGACAGCCTTCCTGCCGAGGAAATATCTTCTATGATGGGTAAGCAAATATCATCTTTCATTAAAAACATCGGAAAAATTTCATCTGAAACTTCTAAACAGCCAAGGGGAGGAAAACTCCTAATGACAACAAAAAAGCCCACTTATGCTGAAATCCACGCGAGAGTGTCCTCCGGTGCGGTCTGGGTAGCAGGCTCACTGGTTCTCCTCCAGCCCGCTGGCTAGATGTCTGCCCTGGCATTAGTGTTCACATCTTCTGAGACAATTGCTTTCTAGTCACCAAATGGTGTTATTTAACTAAGAAAGGTAAATGGACGGCCCAGGTGATATGTATCAAACGAACACACTTTCCTAAACCAGGAGTTTTATAAATCGGATTTTTACTCTGTCCATTTATATTTCTCTTTTTTACTTGTCTTTGTAGGTGCATGCCTCTTAATAAGCTATCTCAATCTTTTGTAGAATGAAGCAGTGGGAAAGAAACACCTTCCATGTCTTTGGTGGGCAAAATAAAACCTTCGCATATTAATAATAAGGTCCTCCTTTTAGAGTAGAGATGATGTTTGAAAGAAAACTGATTCTAAAATTTTTAGGGCAAGAAAGCCATGACATCTTCTGTTGTAAATGGAGTTGGTTGGATTAAGATTGGCCATCTTGGGCGTGTGGAATGACTGGAATTCTCAGACATTACTGGTGGGAATATAAAATAGTACACCTGCTTTGGAACACATTTGGCAATATCTAATAAGGTCAACTGTACACCTACCCTATGACCTAGCAATTCTATTCCTAGATACATACACAAGAGACACAAGCACGCTATAACAACACAAGACACGTATAAAAATGTTTTTAGTAGCTCTGCTCCCAATAGCAAAAAACTAGAAGCAACCCAAATCTCCATTAATAGGAGAATGGATGAATAAATTGTGGTATTCATACAATGGAACACTGCCCAGCAATAAAAGAACAAAGTCCTAGTACACACAACAATATAGATTAATTGACATTATTTTGAGTAGAAAAAGAAACCTAGAAACAGATGGATTTATACTAGATGGTTCAATTTAGATGGTCCCATCAATAGACAAAAGTAGTCAGTGGTGATAGAAGTCAGAATGGTGGTTACTTGGCAGAGAGGAGAGAAACATTGACTGGGAACCTTCTGGGGGCTGCAATTATTCTGTATTTTGATTTGTAAGGTGGTTACACAGGAGGTGCATTCATTCATATGTAAAAATTTATCAGAGTGTATCCTTAAGATCAATATGCTTTACTATAAATATGCATACATAACCTCAATGAAAAGTAGATATTACAAAATATTGGACTATGAGGAATCTGAAAGATGCACTCACTGGTGAGATTGTCATATTTGATTTTGTTCTTTTGCCCATGAAATCCAGCCACAGTGGGTCACTGCTGACTCTCTTCTTCTTTTAGGATAGAGTTCATCCTATAGAGAAAGAAAGGAAATATGCGATGCGTAATCCAATCCACCACCCAAAGACTGTACTTGGAGCTACTTTTGATCTTCACTACATTTGAAGATACAGCAACCGTGCAGAAAAATAGGTTTGCTCTGTAAGTTGCCTTAAAAAACAGTTTTAAATTTGACACTGTTGACTGCCACTCTCTTCTCTTTCACTGCATTTCAAGACACAACGTTGGAAGATGCGTTCCATCTGTTGGACTTCTAGGCCAGGGACTTCAGGATGAAATTGTACATTTGGATGAGATCTCAGAGGGAGAGATGTGGGTGTCTTCTGCATTGACATGATAGAAGAGACCAGAAGAGTGTAGTGAGAGAGGATGGAAGGACCAAGAATAGCACGTTGGTGACAGGCCAGGTACATGTAAGCGGGTGGAAGGCACTAAAAGGAACCAGGAAGACCAAGGGGAGAAACAGCTTTTCCTTGCAGGGATCTTGATTCCTGGTGCACATTTCTCAAGTCTCTGTCCTGGGATTTTTTTGCTCTTCTTTCTGTGTTTTCTATCTTCAGAGGCCTTGTCTGTTTTGATGATGTCAGATTTCTGTTAACGTCTTCCACATCCATACCTTGCCTTCACCTCCAAACTCCAGGCTTGGACCTCATTCTCTCACTCAGTCTGCACTTCGGCTACCAAACATGTATGGAAGGTGCTGGAAGGTGTGGGGTTAGACAGGGCCAAGGAGGTAAGGTGTTCGCAGGCAAAAAAGGAGCATTCTCACGGAGATCGAAGATGCGATAAAAGAAGAAGATCCTAGAAGAACTCAGAGATGCTTTGCTGTGGGAAGGGGGAAGAGAGGAGAACAGATCAATGTGGAGATGTTTTGAGCTATAGGCATGCCTGCCTGTTTCCAATCTCTTTTCACTGAGTTCTGCTTAACACTAGCACTTATTTAGCTGTTGCTATTTGCCTAGCACTGTGCTATGTGCTCATGTCTACCCTCCCATTTAATCCTCATAACAACTCTGCAAGGAAGATGCTGTAATTAGCCTAACTTTTTAGGTGGGGAAACCGAAGCCCGGAATGGTTCAGAAAGTTTTCGAAGGTCTCACAGCTATGGCATGCTGGATCCAGGGTGAGAATGCAGTGTGCTCGATTGTAGAGTTCAGACTCATAACCAGGAGGCTGCAGTGTCTCTTTCTGGACATACGGACACACACACACACCCCTGTTAGTACACTCCCTAGGCACTTCCTGAGGTCCTCCCTTTGCCCTGCTGTCTGCCCCACTGTACCTGTCTCCATGGTCTCAGGATGCTTTATTTTGCACCCAGGAAGACCGTTCCAGGAGAGGACTGCACGTGGTCAGGTGGAGATAGGAGAGTGCCTCTGTCTAATCTGTCCTGACCGTAATACGAAGAAATAGAATCAAAGATGAGAAAAGTAAGTTGAGGCTGGAGCTTGAATGGCCTTGAATTTAAGAGTGTGGAGGTGAGATGCAATTTAATTGACAGTGCAAAGCCACAGAAGGCCTTTGCTGAGAGCTGATCTTTAGGGCGATGAACCTGACACACCTGGTGTGGAATGGATGGCAGCAAGCGGAGGGTGCAGGTGAGAGGCAGCTGAGAGCCTTTTACAACAGCGCAGGTGAGTCAATGAGCCTGCTAGGATGAACCTAAGGAGGGCAGAACAGAGAGGACGGCACCTGCAAGAGAAACAGCTTTTCCCAGCAGCCCCCGGTGGGGAGTGCATTCATCCAGCTTCCAAGAGAGCTGGCAGAGAAGATCATCTTGTTCATCTCACACTTAATCCGATCCAGATTCCCCAGGTGAGTTTTCAAAAAGGCCCTTCGTAACCTGATGCCAACTCTTTCTGTCCATTTTTCTTCTTTACTCCTTCATTCCCAGCGTTCATCCTCCGCTAGGGGTCGGCTGGTCTTGCTGCCTCACAAATGTGCTACGATTGATACTGCATCTCAGATTCTGACCTGACTCTTAGGATGGCCTCTGTTTTCTCCAGCTATTCGGGATAAATTTTAAACCTCATTTCTCCCACAGAGATTGTGCTGATTATACCGACTCTTCTCTATTCCCCTCTCTCCTGAAATCCCCCAGCCCTTTAAGGCTCGGTTTAGCTGGTCCTTTGTCGCCTTGAGCTCACTGGAGAAGGGTTGGTGACCACCGTGCTTGTGCCCCGACTGTGCCCTCCACAAGGCCTAGCCCAGCCTGGATGCATGGCAAGCCTTCAGAGCCATGGGCTGCTTGAGGTTTGCATGCAGGGAGATTAGCTTCTGCATGGAGTTTTGACCTGCTGAAGATAGTTCTGTCTTCAAGCTCAGTTTTCAATCAATACCTTGTTACTGAAAGGAGGTGTTATGAAAGGCAAAGAGAGAGGATTGGAGATACAGTGGTAAGGAAGGTCGGGTTTGAAAGGAGAGCTGCTGTGAGTGTGTGTCCTCTGTCATACTCTGCTCTTCCCTGCTCCTGCAAACTCTGGATCATGTGTGTCCTAGACGACGAACTGGCCTCTTCGTTGGCTTTGGGGCAAGAGTGAACCCACGGTCAGCCCTGGAAGAGAAGTAACAGTGAATGCTCAGGACTAACGCAGGGGGACAGAATTGGCATGAATACCCATGACCAAGACACTGATGGTAATTAAGGAAAGTTACCATCTTTAAAAGAAACGGAGTGTCCATTACAGAGCTCCAGGACTGGCACGGGCCTGTGCTGCATTAGCATCTCCACTCAGGTATGTCTTCCGTAGCACTTGTTCCCCCATAAGGCACATGATAGGTGCCAGCTTAGCGCCTCTTGATTGATAACACATGTTGCTATTTATTTAGCAAGAACTTACATAGTGCTCACTACACGTGTTTAAAAATGTCAGCTCTTTGAATCCTCACAACACCCTAGTGGACGCTATTAAGATCATTGTCCCTACCTCAATAGGGCACAGAGAATTTCAGTCAACTGCCCAAGATCACCTGGCTAGTGGGTCAACAGGGCAGGATTTAAACCCAGGCATTCTTACCTGCCACTCTCTGCTGTTTTAACCATTCCTTGTGCTGTGTATGTTTTAGCTACTTGGGGATGCAGTAACACTGAGGTCCCCAGGTCCCTGGGCAAGGAGGGTGGAACAGAGGATCTTGGGGGGCTAGAGGCACAGAAATAGATGGAGAAGATGGCAGTAAGAGAAGAGGGGAAGGCCAAGACATCTGTCCTTAATTCACAATCTACTCAGGGCTTGGCTGAGTGTTAGAACTGACCTTTCCTGCTTTTAATTGAGGAATCCTCAAAGCCAACCCCAGATATTAAAAAGTAGCAATTAGATGTTAATGCCCTTGGTAGTTCATCATCCGTACTCACTGACAGGAAGGAACAGATGCTGTGTGAAGATCACGCTGTCGTGGACGTTGCGCAACAATTTGGGCTTGATGGATGTCCCTCCCTCACTGCTTCTCCAGGCAGACAACCTGGGACGTGGCAGGGACGGGAGGTCTCTGATCGGTTGCCTCTTCAGTCTTCTAGATGTCTTGAGCTTTCCAGGAGTTCAGCTGCCTGGGAGGGAAGCCTTTCGCAGTGGTGCTGTTTGGAATGATTTTTGGAGTAGATTTTTTTTTTTTTTGGGTCAAAATTAACCCCACAGTTTTGGAAGCACAGCAACATTATCTATCTACGAATGTGATGAAAATCCTTGCAGTCTAGCACTTTCTGTTCTTCTTCGTGATGAAGAGCTGTTTGTTTGATGAAAACACTTTGCAACTGCCTCTGTTCTCTCTCAGGTGGCACTAAGGGAAGCATTTTGTGTGGCAAAGAGGAAATGCCCAAAATAGCCTTCCTGGCAGGGCATAGAGCAGGGAGGCCTTTGCAGAGCTTCTCTGAAATTCAGGGAGTTTAGGGCTGGTGTATTCATTACAAAAGAAAGTGACTGCCTTCTTTATATAATTTGAAGGGTGTCTAAGGCTGTCCGTGTCCCAATTTTCTACCTAACTCGGTTCATGAAGTATTTCAAACTCCTCCCATTAGAGCTCTTACCCTTTGGGTTAAAACATCACAAATGAAAGAGTCCCCTTCTTTGCAGTGAGAATCAGTTAGGGACCTGTGTGTGTGTGTGTGTGTGTGTGTGTGTGTGTGCGTGTATATGTGTGTGTAGAATGTAATACATAAGCTATTCCTACATTGCTATTACTTAATAGTCCTAAAAAAGAAATTGTGAAAATACAGTTCATCAAATTATTTTGAAAACATTTTTGTATTACATAGATAACTGACTTGTGATCATTCTAGGACTCAGGGTGTCTGAAAGGGTGTGGGGGTTGAGAGCAACCACTGGGAGAGAAAGAATATGAAAGAGAGCTGACTTGAGCAGCAAGACTGCCGTCCCCTTGGTGTCCCCAACTGTGACTTGGAATGTAGGGAAGGAGGCAGACCTGAGGAAAAAATGAGAGAATAAAAAAGGAGTTGGTCTCGTTCATGAGGTGCTTGTTCCACACTCCCACCTCCTCTCTTCCCAGGTAAATCCCACCTGTGGAGCCAGGCGACGCCCTCCCCATTCCCAGGGCCAGCACGCTTGCTCAGGAGGAGTTTGAATTCCTCACAGGGAGACTTGGTTCATCCATCTGCTCTTGGGCTGATTAATGGGTCTTCTTCTTAAGACTCAATTTTGGGAACTGTGTTTCCGGTTTTGGTGGCTCGATCTCTACCTTGTCCCCCGGGGCTAAATGTCTAACCCGACAACTTTTCCAAGTCCCTTCACTTATCTAGGTCTTCCTTATCTATTCTGTTTTCTCCTCTTCAACATTCTATCCCAGCCCCTCCCACCTTCTCAGGCTGGAATTTCTGTGTCCACAACCCATGCTGGGGACCAGAGCTCTGCCACCACTTGCAAACTTTCCTAATATCCAACGAATAAGGTCTGTTCCTTGATTCCTCACTATTAAGCTTGCCTGTCTACCAGCCCCTCTGTTGCTAGATTTGTAATATGCAACTTGCTGGTCTATGACAGCGTTTCCCAACTGTGCCTCTCATTTACTACCCAGGCTAACTTACTAGCCGTCGGCATGGGAATTAGCACTCTCCACTAGCGCTTATGTTTGAGACCCACAATTAGGGTCACTCCCAGAAATTCTGATTCATTAGATCAGGGACCAGGGCTATGCATTTGCATTTCTAATAAGTTCCCAAGTGATGCTGTGGGTTTAGGAACTAGGCTTTGAGAACCACTGGTTTAGACAATTGCTTGTCTTCACACTATCTTCCTAACAAGGAGTTTCTTCCAATAGCTGGAGCAGAGGCTTTCTAGCCCTGTGTCACCTCAGGAGGAAAGACCAGGTGCTGGCTCTCACTCCTTCTAGCCCAGAGCTTTTGTACCTATTGTGCAATGAGATACATCAGGCTCCAAATGTCCTGGATTTACCTGTGCCAGCATCATGAGCTTCAGAATGAAAACAGGGGATACCAGAGAGTTCAGGAAATGAAAGATTAGTGAGGGGTGGCTATAGGAACACATTTAAAAAAAATCTTTAAGAGCCAGTCATCTCGATTCATAATTTCACCCGAGTGGAGAAAGGAGTGGAAAAGGCTGCCTTGTTTTGAGGACATGGAGTTCAACCTCAAAACCAGGCTGCTGGAGAAGAACATCGAAACCAGAACTTTGTTTCTACTGCCTGAGGGCTGTTCTTAGTCTTAGTAGAGAGATGTGTGTATGAATAGGTATGTTTCTGGGTTTCCAGTGGCTCAGCATCCTGTGGTTTCTGGCTTCCCTGGCATGACACTTTTGGGTCCAGTTTGGGTCCCAGCACTGGTGAAATCTCATATGAAGGCTCATGTGTTCACTTCCCGTGCTGATTTAGAGGCATTGTTCTAATTAAGCATGCTCGATGCTTGCTCTAGTGAAAGAAAGCTTATTTATCAGGGTGCAGAAGAATTTTAAAAATTATTTAAAATCGTAAAATACACTTAACACAAAACTTACCATCTTAACCATCATTTTTAAACGGTATGGGTTAGTGGTGCTACGGTTGGGATGTTTGTCCCTTCCAAAGCTCATGTTGAGGTATAATTGCCATTATAACAGTATTAAGATGTGGGACTTTTAAGAGGTGATGAGGCCATTAGGCCATGAGGGCTCCACTCTTGAGGGTAGGTTTAATGTCTTAATTAAAGGTTTTTGGGTGAGAACTCTCTCTCTCTTGCCTATCCACCTCTGCCATGGGATGATGCAGCGAGAAGGCACTTGCCCGATGCCAGCCCCTTGATCTTGGACTTCCCAACCTCCAGAACTAGGAGGAAATAAATTTCTGTCCATTATAAATTACGAAGTCTCAGGTATTCTGCTATAGTAGCAGAAGCAGACTCAGACAAATGGTATTAAGTATACTCATATTGTCATGCAATCATCACCACCATTCATCTCTAGAAGTTTTTCATCATCCCAAACAAACTCTATACCCATTAATTCTATGTTTAATTATTTGAGGAAACCCCATACTATTTTCCATAGTGGGTACACCATCTTTAAATTCCCACTGATATTGCACATGGGTTCCAATGGAGGAATTTATTTTGAGGCTGCTTCTTTGGGCTAACTGACTTTACTTGGCTTCTGGCAGAGTCTCTTGTCTTGAGGAAGGCTGATAAGTTGAGCTGGGTGGAGACTGGCAGGAGACAGGTGGACACTTAGCAGGTGACTGAAGAGAGTGTAGTGAAGGGGTAATTCAGCATAGGTGAGAACAAGGTTACAGAAAGCAATACAGAACCCGGGCCCAGCAATAGTGAGAAGCTGCTACCACAGCGAGGCTTGAAGAGGCAAAGGGAGGTGGCTGTTCCTGGAACCCAGAGAGAGCTGCAGCCATGGGGAAGGGTCTGCTTGTCAGGAGTGTGGTTGAGATAGGGCACTGTAGCCACTGTCACACCACAGCAGGGCAGGGAGAAACCTGAGGGAATAAGGACTTTGACCTTTGTCTTTTCCTGCCCTCTGATTGCCTGCTAGTTACTCCCATTAGCTGGAAACAGAGGGTGGGGCGACCAACACCATAATCCACAGAGAACCTTCCTACACCCAGAGCAGAGTCAAGAAGGGGGGAGAATGGATCTGGAAGGTACAGTCGAGAATAATTAGCACACTGGGCATCAGGGTCTTCTAAAAATGTGCTCATAGCAGCGTCATTTTAGGCCAGCGCAACACCCTTATGTTTGTAGTTCTTTGCCTCTAACATCAGAATGGGGCTCATGGAACTGTTTCGGAGAGGGGGCATGAATCCCCCAGGCTGGATCTTCACTCCTCATTAAGTAAGTTTTCTGTATTTGCTTCCTAATTATGGTAGGCTCTTTTCTAGTGGGACTCTTTCCTATGCATTTGTTTCTCACTCCAAATGACAAGAGTCATGTTTCTGCATTTGTGTGCTGCATTACAGCCCTCAAATAGCTGAGAATGAGACACAGTGCAAGTAAGTTTTGATTCTGGGAAGGTGCCCTGGAGAAGAGCCACAGCATGGGGAAGAAATGCAGTTACAGGGGAGCGGCTTCATCAATCACACGTGTTGTGTAAGCAGGAGAGTGCTGGGTTCTGTGGGTGAACAGAAGGGATGTGAAGAAAGCTAATTGTCAGTAGTGAAGAGAAAGAAGAAATTGATACTGAAGAAGAAAGGAAAAGTGAGAGCACTCCAAACACCAACTTGCCCAGTTAGCCATTGGCCTATGGCAACCTGTCCTGAGATTCACATCGCAGAAGAAATGGATAGCTGCCCAGGCCTGCTGCAGTGGGCTGCATGGGAGCAAGAAATAACCTTGGATAGTGTTAGACAGTGAGATTTCAGGGCCAACTTATTATTACAGCATTACCCAGCCCATCCTGACTACTAGGAGGCCCAACTCAAATGTCACATCCTCTTCCCTTTCTGTGCCACTGAGGTTTCCTCCAGCGTCTTGTCTTGCCTGGATTGTAGCAATTATTCCTTTGTTTATACAGAAACTCCTTGAGGACAGGCACTTTCTCTGATTCCTTTTTATTTTCTCCGTTCACTTTTCCTTAGTGTATTTCTATTTTTCCAGCTTAGTGCTGAATACAATGTAGGCCTTGTGACATTTGGAAATAAGTAATTCTCTCACAACAGGGCCTATGATGGATTTGTGTTGGCTTCTTCTAACAATCCTTTCTGGGCTTAAGCCTCTGGAGTGGGGACATCATTACTTTTATTTTTTAAATATAACATTTCTTAGATGTTAATATGCTCGATAGTATAAAAAAAAGAAACAATGATTTTCCATAGTCCCACTGCCCAGATAATTCTTGATGACATTAGGAAAAAAAAGGAACTAAGGCACATAGCTAGAAAATTCAAATAGTAGAAAAAGATCCCTCTCCTCAAAGGTAAACATTTAAAATAATGTCTTGTGTATCCTTGCAGAAAAATATGCAAATGTGTCTCCCTTGCAGAAAAATATGCAAATATGTCTCTCTCTTTGGATGTGTGTATATACACACAGATGTATTTTTTTTTTTTTTTTTTACATTTAAGGATCAAACTATACACTCCCTTTCATACCTTTTTTTCCCTCTTCAACTAAGAGAGTATCTGGGCTATTTCTCTACACCAGACCCACTACTTTATTCTTTTAAAGCCTCCACAGCATCCATTGAATAGACATATCAGAATTTAGGTACCACTAGTTTTTTAGATGGAGTTTTAGAAACACTTTTGAATGAGTTAAGGAAAGTTTCTAGTATGTGTCTTAGTCTGTTTTCTGCTGCTATAACAGAACACCAGAGTTAGGGTAATTTATAATCAATAGACATTTATTTGGCTCCCAGTTCTGGAGACTGGGAGGTCCAAACAGTATGGCGCCAACATCTGGTGAGGACCTTCTTGCTGCATCATAACTTGGCAGAAGGGTAAGTGAGCACATGAGAGACAGAGAGGAAATTGGGCTGAACTCATCCTTACCAGGAACCCACTCCTGTGATAATGGCATTAATCCATTCTGGGCCAATCACGAGGGCTCTGCCCTCATGACCTAATCACCTCTTAAAGACTCCACCTTCCAGCACCGTCACAAAGGCAATTAAATTTCACCATGCATTTTGGGGAGGACACTCTAACCATAGCAGCATAAATGGAAAAATCCAAGTGGTGGGTGGAAGAATGAAAAAGAAAAAAATTGGAAGGAGTGAAAACACTTGAAAAAAGTAAAAATTTAGAGGAACAAAGGAGATAGCCAAATATGTTTGCAGGGGCACTTTGCTCTCACTTCTGATTGTAGATATGTTGCATTCTGTGAAAAATGAATATAAAGCAACAGTAGGGATTTGAACTAGGTTCAGACTGACCAGAGGGAGAGAGAATCTTGGCAGCAGCTTCTAATATTTACTGGACTTGAGAAGCACAGAGGGAGGAGAGGCCATCTGGACAACAGCTACATTTGTCAAGTCAAGAAGTGACCAAAACACATGGCAGCATCTTATCAGTGGGCAGAGAGAGAGAGGTGATACGAATCTAGAGTTCACGAGAGAGCATGGCTGTACAGCTCAGGGGAGGAGAGCGATTTCATCACTAATGCCTGCTTTAAGAAAAGGAGTAAGAAATAGGATTGCAGCTCAGAGGGCAAGTTAATTTAATATTAGTCCAGGAAGTTTAGGTTAATACTAGATGCGTGTGTGCGTACATGTGTGTATGTGTACACGTGTCTATGCATGCCAACATTTTATTTTTAAAGAAAATCAGAGAAAGAAATGGTCACAGGACTAATTTTAAAACACCTCTTCCTGTCCGTCAGACACTACGCTAGGTACCTTACCTAGGAGCATATGTTTCCTCGTTTTGCTCACCAACTGTCCTGTGAAGTAGTTTTTATTGTCTTCATTTGAGATAAGAAAGTTTGTCCTGAGAAGTTGATACTTGACTGGGACTTGAACTCCACTGTGTTTGTTTTCAAAGCTCAGGTTCTTTTCTCTATGCTGTTATAGAATACTGTGAAATCTTTGAATATATTGTGAAAACCTATTAAAATGGGCAGGGGTTGGTTATATGGGTAGAATATTATCGGGGGCAAGGCTGAATAACAGGGCACGAAGAAAATTATTATTTATCATTTAGGGAATATATGTCCAGAAAATAGCCCATGAAGCGTGGGTTGGATGGACAATCAGGGTGTTAGAGGGCATTGTTTGAGCAACTACTGACAAACAAAGAGAGAGCTAGTTTTGGGGCATGGGAGAGATTTGCTTTTAGAGAGAGCCATGTCCTGTATGGGAGGGACCCAGATTGGAAGATCTATCTGTGATCAGAGGAAGGTGGGGTGAATGCATCTAACAGGGTCAGGGAGCCGGATTTGAAAACCAGAACAAAAATGTTGGCCAAAACATGTTTAGGAAAAGGAAGCAACTATGAGAAAAGAAAAGAGGAAGAGAAGCCCCTCAGGGGATCTAGCAGGGTTTGGAGGGAGGATGTTGAGACTCCAGAAATAACACTATCAAGAAAAGCAAACGTTTAGTACAGAAGAGAAGGGATCCGGCAACAAAGCGGAGGTCAGTGAGCAAAACCACGCAATTGGGAGAGGACCTAGAAGGTGCAGGATAATGGAGATGCACACAGTTGGTGGGAACCATCCTCTCTTCTAGTAATATTTGAGCGCTGTGTGGACTCGCACTGGAATTCCTGTCCACACCTCAGCACATGTGAGTGATGAAGAAGAGCCTCAAATGTTTGAAGTTCAAATCACTTCCAGATAGAAAACTTAGAGGAATAAATTATTGAAACATCGTAAGTGACACCAAAGGGGAACTTTGACACCCATTTTCAGGTATATGAAGGTGTGCGAAATAAAGCATGTGACAATACTGGCCGTCTCCCTTATGGAGATATTAATACTGGAGGGAAAGGTCAGACCCTGTGTTACGTTGAACTCGACCGCACAAAAGGAGACTCCTCTCGCCAGTGATGGCGTTTAGGTCTGATAGGAAGTTATAGAAACTCGTTCTATAAAGAACATTATAGTATCAACCATTCAAACAGAAGATGTGTTCAGCTCTTTCGGATCTTTTAGGGAAATTTTAAACATTCTTCTTTTACCTCTTCATGTTTTGGCCAGATTGGGAAGGTGAAAAACCTATGCAACTATATTTAGAAAGAAAGTATTAGAGCAAGTGAGTTCCGCTCACTGAGAATTGATAATTATCAGAAATCCCAAAGGGGAGTTGGTTCATGCAGGGTCTCTCTAGAGGAACTGAAAACCTCTACAAATTCATATGAATATTAACTTTTTGTGTATGCCAAATAGGACAGATTTTGCTATTCTGAACCAAACCTGCAGAGCCCTTGAGGGTCACCTTTCTCTCTCCTGGTGGCCATTTTTCAGGAGATCTATTTCGCAGGCATGGAACAATCATGATTATTAGCCGGTGCTTTCGGGAAAAGCATGTGTGTGTGTTAAGGTACTTACATTCCATTGTTTAAGTTTCTCACATTTTTTATAATTAAAAAATAAAGTTTATTATGTTTTCCATTGTAAGTGTATCACATATTCTTTAAAAATCAATCCATAGCAATTGAGGACAGGATAATGGTTACTTTTAGGGAGCATTACTGACTGAGAGAGGCATAAAGGGGCTTGTGGGGAGATGGAAATAGTTTGATTTGGATGGTGGTCACTGGAGTGCATATATATGTAAATATTCATTGAGCTGTAGACTTAAAATTTGTGTATATTATGTACTTCATTAAAAAGAAGCAATGCTAGTCCTTATAAAAATATTTTAAAAATACAGAAAGGTCGAAAGAAAAAAAAATCATTCATTACTCAGAGAAAACTACTGCTATCCTGGTGGAATATTTACTAATACTTTCAGTATGTTTTTTTCAATGTATATTCTTTACAAATTAAGATTATAATCCATATACAGTTTCCCCCACATATTTAACATAATAGTTTTTCATGTAATTCGAAGCTCTTGAAAAATGTCATTTTGTGCAAAGATATGGGGGATGAATGGGGGATACCCAAAGATACAGGGTTACTCTGAGCAATGTGGTGCTGACCCGCTAATGGCAGTGCAGCCTTGGGTCCATGCACTGTGTGAGGGACATGTAGATTTGGGTGAAGGTACAGAAAGGTGATGTGATTGGCGACTTCAGGTTGGCAAGTAGAGATTAATTTTTGGAATGATAGAGTATGTTCTGAAAGACCTGAGAAGCAAATGAAAAAACTTGTAGCTTTCTAAGAGATGCTTGTAGTGTAGCTAAATACAGAACATACTGCAATGAGAGACAGAAATGTGGATCTTTACTTGAAAACTTCCCTGCTGGTGTGCCATGAATGGGTTACAGGTAGAAATATACTTATTTCCTAGTCCCTCTGGGTGTCTGGGGGAGGCCTAAGTGGCTGGAATTCCTGGGCCAGAAGCAGATGCCTCTCTTTCTCCAAGTAACATTCTCTGTGTATAAATATCACAAAGGAAATGTGGCTGGGAACTCCAACCCCATGTGGCAAACTGTCTTACCTTCCAAACCTTTGTCTGTGGCATGAACTTGAACATATACCATTTGAGTGAGTCCATACTTTAAACAAAGAGTATAAATCATTATGCAGTTTCTGCTCGAAATGTGTAAATCTTCAGTTGAGTAATAATAGCACATTTAAGAATTTCTTTTTCACAGCAATCCCACTACTGGCTATTTTACCCAAAGGGAAAAAAGACACTCTATAAAAAAGACGCCCGCACTCGAATGTTTACAATAGCACAATTTACAATTATAAAGATGTGGAAACAACCCAAGTGCCCATCAATACATGAGTGGATTAATAAAATGTGGTATATGTGTACCATGGAGTACTACTCAGCCATAAAAAACAATGGTGATCTAGCACCTCTTGTATTAACCTGGATGGAACTGGAGACAATTCTTCTAAGTGAAGTGTCACAAGAATGGAAAAACAAACACCGCATGTACTCACCACTAAATTAGAACTAATCGATCAACACCTATGTGCACATATGGAAATAACATTCATTGGAAATCAAATAGGTGGGGGGATGGGTAAAATCACACCTAATGCGTACAATGTACACTATCTGGGGGATGGGCAATTTATGTAACCAAATTGTACCTCTGTAATATTATGAAATAATTTTTTTAAAAAAATTTCTTTCTCATCTCATCTCAATTTGTCTAGACAAGAGTCTATAAGGTATATGGTATTATTTTATAACTGAAGAGCCCCAAGATCATAGAGGTTGATGGTTTTCCCAAGGTCACATAGTTAGTAGCTGGTAGATTTGGGGTTCAAACCCAGATTTTTCTGTATCTGGTCTTTCTATTATTCAGATGGTTTTTAATCCTCCTCCCCTTTTTCATAGCTAAAGTCTTTTTTTCCCCAAACCAAATATTTTTCAGAATCATAATATAGAAAATAGATAATGTGGATTGGTTATGGTTGAAAAGGGAGTGGGGACCAGGATGCTCTAGCACATTCCTCTGCTTATCCTCCTTGGCACCTCCAAGTCGCCTCTGTGGAACCCAGACCTCAAGGGAGCCAGTTTGAAAATGTGCCCTCTGTCTTACCACTTCATCAGGGTTAGTCTTGGCAGTCCTTGATGATTAAAAAGCAAATGCCCAGTTCTTTTATACCATGTCTTAGTCAGTTGGGGTTTCTATAACAAAACACCTTAAACTGGGTAATTTACAATCAACAGACATTTATTTCTCACAGTTCTGGAGGCTGGGAAGTCCAAGGTCAGTGCATCAACAGAGTTGATGTCCGATAAATGCCTGTTCCTCATAGGTGGCATTTTCCATCTGTGTCCTCCCCCAGTAGAAGAGTCAAACAGGCTCCCTGAAGCCTCTTTTATAAGGGCACCAATGCTATTAACGATGGCTCTGCCCTCATGACCTAATCGTCTCTCAAAGGCCCTGCTTCTTCATACCATCTCCTGGGGGTGAGGTTTCAACATATGAATTTTTGAAATTCGTTAATTTTCAGTTTTTGAGGTTTTAAGTTTGGTTTATCTCTTGGTGCATTGGTCAGTTGTAGTTCGCATTTCCTCAAGGGATTATAAAAGTTATATTTTTCTGAGCTTGTACATATCTGATACTGTCTTAGGTTCATATTATATAAAAATAATAACTTGGCTTGGTATAAAAATTCATATACACCAACTTTCAACCTCAAAAATCTCTAGGAGCTGGACACAGTAACTTGCGCCTCTAGTCCCAGGCACTCAGGAGACTATAGTGGGAGGATCCTTTTGAGCCTAGGAGTTCAAGGCTGCAGTGAGCTAAGAGCCGTTGCGCTTCGGTCTGGTGACAGAGGAAGAACCTGTCTCTACAAACACATAAAAAACTCTCCAGCTGTTGCTCCATTGTCTTCTTGCATTTAGTGTTGCAATCATGTTAACTTGCTTACTCTGATATTTGTGTCTTTCTAGTTAATATATTTTAGCCCAGATTTTGAAAAATGTTTTTTTGTCCTATTAATTAAAAAATACAACTGTAAGTCTAAATGTGATTGTCTACTTATGATTTTTCTTGTAATATAGTGATTCCTTTCAATATTCGACTCATTTCTCAGGGTCAAAAAATTTTCTGTATCTCTGTCTTCATTTATTTCTTCAGTTTCAAGAGTTATAGTGTTTATTAAATGGGGTTTTAGCTATGAAAGACTAAAAACAAAGGTTAAACCTATCCATTTTTCTCATAATTTTCATCTCTGTGTAATTTTCCCCCAAATTCCACAAAAGTGTGTCAAGTGTGTCTTCTACATTATTCACCCAGTTTTCTGCAGTTTAAAACCTGGCTCTTTATTGGGTCCAGTGGTTATTTTAATTTTTATATTGCATTTAAAATTTTTCTTGCAACACTCCTTGCCTCGCCTCTGTTCATGTTCATCTCATTCTATTAATAAGTTCTTGTCATCTCAGTCTTTTCTTTTCTTTTTTTTAAATGATTTTTCATTAGTATTACATGGCCTTGTCTTTTAGCCTTTCCTTAAGGGTGAAAGTCCACCAAGTTTCTCTGACTACCCATGTGTAAGTATTTCATTGCCATTCTCTATTCAGACAGCAGAGCAAACTGTGGAATAAGAGGAGTAAAAGAAAGAAGTAAAGGGTGGGTCTTCAGCAGGCAGTACAATCCCCCCCTCATCTTCAGGGGGTACGTTCCAAGACCCCCAGTAGGTGCCTAAAACTGCAATAGTAGCAAACCCTACATACACTGGGTGTCTTCCTATGCATATATA
>RJWJ010031078.1:0-19470 GCA_004363605.1 Indri indri | reverse complement strand
ATTAATTGGACAGCTAAAAATATATATAGAAAAAAATTAGCCGGGCATGGTGGCGCATGCCTGTAGTCCCAGCTACTCGGGAGGCTGAGACAGTAGGATTGCTCGAGCCCAGGAGTTTGAGGTTGCTGTGAGCTGGGCTGATGCCACGGCACTCGCCCCAGGCAAGAGAGTGAGACTCTGTCTCAAAAAAAAAAAAAAAGAAAAGAAAAATGCAATCTGCCACAGCAGTCGTGGGGAAAAGGCCAGACTCCTCATAATAGAATGTATGTGCGAACCCCTCATGTGAGATAGGAGATGAGTCAAGACAGATGGATTTTGTGAAGGCAGTTGAATTTTTCCTTCGCTTTCAGAGTGCAGGTAATTATAACTCTGTCAAGAATGCAAAAAGGAAGATTTAATCTTTCATGAGAGATCTGGGATGTTAGAAAGTCCTGTTTCCGATGATCAGATCCACTTCATCTTGCAGAAAGGAGGCAGTCGTGGGCACCAGAGCGATGCCACATGAACCCTCCTTGCTGAGGTCACTGCAGACCCAGTCGCGTCCCCTCATTCCTGGCTCACTGTCCCTCCAGCACCACTCTTGTTATAATTATTAATTTTTTCTTTTTCTACGTTGTGATACCCTGACCACTCTCAGCTTCCCGAGATCCCCTCTTCAATGATCTTGTCCTCACCCTTCTCAGCCGCTCACTCCCGGTCGCGGGTCATACCTTCGACTTTGTCATTACCTCGCACTGCAACCTTCCACCATCGCTATGCAAGTTGTCTGTCTTTCGGCTCCAGTAAGTCTTTAGTGCCACAAAAACCTAAAATCCTTCGGTTCTACCCGCTTTCACCGTCCCCCCCCCCCCACTTAGATCAAAGTCCACCGCGACAGTCACACCCTCTGCACGTGCTCTCAGCTCTCCTGCCCCTCCCTCCTCTGTACGCTCCTAATAAACCCAACCCCAATTAAACCCACCCTCCGCAGCTGCCACCGTGCAGCTTCTGGTCTCTAAATTCACGGAAACAACCTCCGCGGGGTCCTCGATGCTGCCTGCAGTCAGACTCTCCCCGGGATGGGGCAGCACAAACGCTGCCCTTCGCTCCTCTGCCCCGCGCGGCTGGGTCAGTGCACCTGCCGGGCATTGCTGCCACAGCCGAAGGCACAGCCAGCCAGAGTCCAGGAGAATAAGAAATCCTCTTCGGAAAACAGCTTCTCCCTACCCACAGCCCAGCTTTCTGATGGCTCCAAAACTAAAGTCTGACGGCATGGCATCCTCTCGAGGGCACCCTTTCCATTTCCGCTTCATTTTCTGTGCGCTCGGCGTTGCAGAGAGCGCCAATTTGACATCTCTTTCTATTCTTAGCACCAAAGCACAAACTCATATATGCAGATGAACCAGAGTCAGAAGAACTTGCACATTCATCATTCATTTCCCACACTCTTAGTGAGAAGAATCAAGAGCGCCTGAGGGTTTGGGGGTGGAGGGGGCCGTGGCCAAGTGGGACAAGTCCAGAGTGAGGCGGAAAGTGCCCGAGGGGAGGCCTGGAGACTTTGACACTGCGGAGATGTGTCACCTCAGGCAAGTCCCTCAGCTGCCTGGCTCTCAGACTCTTCGTCTACAACGTGAGGGGACTGGTCGAGGTAATTCCTAAGGTCCTTTCTAGATTTCTTATTCTTTGTCACAGGATATACACAGCTGCCTCTGTTTTTTCTGCCTCTACTTTATTTATTCTTCACTTTTTCAATCAAGTAAACGTTCTGCTTCATGCCCAGAGGGTGCAAAGAGAAAGAAATAGGGCACAATTCTTGCCCTTTAGGAACTCACATTCCTTATACACAAATAGCTTGATATATGCGAAAGTTGGTTATACGAATTGGGTTATTCTTGTCATACCCAACTAACTCAGAGTTGACAGGCCGGGGGCAAAAGCACTTGGGGCATGTAGCACCTGCTCCAGCATTGAATTTTCCACAAGGCCAGCTGCTGAAACAGCCTGCTGTCACCCTAAGACCAGTTTCACCTGGTAACTGCTGAAACCACCTGCCACGACTCAAAAAGTAGTTTTACCTACCGCAGTCACTCACCAATCAGAGCTCGCCAGCTCCCAAAAATGTCTCTAGTGTCGGTGAGCTTGCTTTCAAAATAATACATAACTTTTCTTTTTCTAATAAAACTCCCAACCTTCTCTTTGTTCTTTGGACATACGAAAGACCACCTGGTCTGTGTGTATGCCCCAAACTGTAATTCTGTGATTCTCAAAGAAAACATTAAATTTAGAGATTCGTCTCTATGTTTTATTTTGACTTCGACAGATCTTAACAGTTATGCCATAATGTGATGAATGTTTTGAGAAAAGTCTGTTCTAAATATAATGGGAACAAAGCAGAAAAAGGGATTAGTTCTAGCCGCAGAGGTTGGAATCCTTCTCAGAGGAAATTATATTAGAGAGTGTTCTTAGATGATCGGTAGGGCTTTGCCAGAGTGTGGTGGGGGCAACAGGCACAGAAAGGACCTTCCAGTTATGAGAAAGGGCCCAAAGACATGGTGAGTCTGGGGCGGACACAAATTCCACACTTTCCATATACCTGACCATTAAGTGCATGAGGGAATGTGTGAGCCAGTAAGGCTAGAAAAGATAAATTAGAGCCTTCTTTCTTTTTTCCTTCTCATTTAGCAAAAATCTCATTTTAGAACTATTCCAAGTTCCTAATTTTAAATCAGGGCTTCTCTGTCATCCTTGTGCTATCCTGAAATCTGACCCTTTTATTTATTTATGCCATCCTTCTGATGATGTTCAAGCATATCATTTACCAAATATTTCCATCTATTTCCGAATAATAGCAGCTTCTTTTTACAGAGGGAAAAACTGAAGCAAACATCAATTTGTAGATTGCTTGATATCAGGGAAACAGACTTGTCTTCCCTTCATAAAAATTTCATGGCTTTCTTTGTTCCTTAGAGTCTTCTACCTATAGCCATACTTTCAGGGAAATAATTATAAACAATCTTGACTGACCCGGGGCAATCATACTAGGACTGTTGTAAGTGTTAGATTTGTTGTTGTTGTTTAGTTTTGTTCAGACAGAGTCTTGCTCTGTTGCCCTGGGTAGAGTGCAGTGACATCATCATAGCTCACTGCAACCTCCAACTCCTGGGCTCAAGCATCCTCCTGCCTCAGCCTCCTGAGTAGCTGGAACTACAGGCATGCACCACAATGCCCAGCTGATTTTTTTTTCCGTATTTTTGGTAGAGACGGGGTCTCACTCTTGCTCAGGTTCTCGAACTCCTGAGCTCAAGCAATCCACCCGGCTTGGCCTCCCAGAGTGCTAGGATTACAGGCGTGAGCCACTGTGCCCGGCTAAGGGTTAGATTTTTGAGTCGAGTATGGCTTTAAGAAAGAATAAATATTGTGTGAACACCATGTAAGGTTAGAAAAGAAAGCATAAGTTACCACTCAGAATTTGGGTTGGTAAGATTAAAATCTTACTGAGCCCATGAGAATAGCTGCTGCTTTTTTTCCAGTCTAGTTGTTTCATAAAGAATTATTGTTGCCTTTTTAAAAGTCAGTCTGGGAGGTCATTTATCACATAAGCTTCACAGAAAAAAAACACCCAGTTGGGTCATTACCACCATTTGGCCTTTGGCTTTAGAGATCCAAAAAGTTCAACTATTAATTCTCCCGGAACTGATCGAGGTTTTGAGGATTGGTTGTAAAGCAGCCTCTTTCTGTTGTGTCTCTAGTGCCATCTACTGGGAAACGAAATGCCTTTATTATCAATATTGTAGAATACCTTCAGCTGACAAAGTGTCAGAAACCTAATTCACGGAGCAAAGAGGAAGGACAAAAGGGAAGAAGCTCAGAGCAGTTTATGTCTAAGAAAAAGAAGATTAAGTATATTATACTGAAGTTGCTTATGTAGTGAGATGTAAGCACTAAAACAAAAATTCGAACTTTCTAAATTATCAGAAACACACTCATACGCAGGCAAATACAGACCATATAGTAAAAAAAAAAATTGCTAAAAAGCAAAAACTAGAAGTCATAAACACAGAAAACATACTGTAAAGTATGACAGAACTAAGAATAATTACAACATATTTACACATGCTACATTAATGACATTAAATGCCCCTATTAAACAAAGTCTTGCAGATTGAATCCCAAAGGAAAATCCCATGGAATGCTGTGTGTACAAACCAAGTGACTCAGAAAGGTTGAAAATATAAGAATGCAAAAGCAAATCAATGGGTACAAATACACACTTAGATATAAGAAATAAGATTTGATGTTAAATGGATCAGTAGGTTGACTATAGTTAACATTAATTGATTGTAGATTTCAAAATAGCTAGACGAGAATATTTCAAATGTTCCTAGCATAAAGAAAAGATAAATATTTAAGGTAATGGAGATCCCAATTACCCTTATTTGATTATATGAATATCAAATTATCGCATGTACCTCGAAAATATGTACATCTAATATGTACGAATATAAATTTTTTTTTTTGGGGGGGGACAGAGTCTGGCTCTGTTGCCTGGGCTAGAGTGCTGTGGCATCAGCCTAGCTCACAGCAACATCAGACTCCTGGGCTCAGGCAATCCTTCTGCCTCAGCCTCCTGAGTAGCTGGAACTATAGGCATGTGCCACCATGCCTGGCTAATTTTTTCTATATATATTTTTAGTTGTCCAGATAATTTCTTTCTATTTTTGGTAGAGACGGGGGGGTCTCATGCTTGCTCAGGCTGGTCTCGAACTCCTGACCTTGAGTGATCCTCCCACCTCAGCCTCCCAGAGTGCTAAGATTACAGGCATGAGCCGCCACGCCCAGCCAAAAATTTTTAATAAAAAATAAATTTTAAAAAAGCAAACCAGGCAAATGTAAGCTAAAGTAGTCTTAATCTTAACATCAGTAAAGGCTGATTTCAGGACGGAAAGCATTAAATTACATAAAAAATGATACAAGAATAAAGAATGCAATTAACAATGAAGGTTCACAAAAAAGTGACCATATCCAAGACCATAAAGAAAACCTCAGGCAATTTCATAAAATATAAATAATATAGCCAATGATGACCTAGAAATGTTTTAACTCTCTCTTAATAAGTCTTGGATTAAAAAGGAAATTAAACCCCCAAACCAGGAATATCTAGAAAATTACTATATAATTATATGTAATGGAAAAATGTATATTAGAATATAATATAATCTAAATATTATCTAATTATAATTATATATAGTAGAAACTCCTCATATGTGATATAGCTAAAATATTGCTCAGGGCCAGACACAGTGGCTCACGCCTATAATCCTGGCACTCTGGGAGGCTGAGATGGGAGGATCACTTGAGCTCGGGAGCTGGAGACCAGCTTGAGCAAAAGTGAGACCCTGTCTCTAGTAAAATAGAAAAAATTAGCCAGGGGTGGTGGCCCGTGCCTGTAGTCCCAGCTACTCGGGAGGCTGAGGCAGAAGGATTGCTTGAGCCCAGGAGTTTAAGGTTGCTGTGAGCTAGGCTGATGCCACGGCACTCTAGCCCGGGCAACAGAGTGAGACAAAACAAACAAACAAAAAAAAGTATTACTCAGAAGAAATCTTTTTTATGGAAAATTACAGAAATAGAAAATTGTATTCAATGTTTTCACCAGAAAGAAATAATGTATAGTCGAGGTTACAGATATGCTAAATGCCCCGATTTGATCATTACACAATGTATACATGTATCAAAACATCACACAGTACCCCATAAATAGTATGTATCTATTAAAAATAAAACTAAAGAAGAAAATAAAATTTTAGCCCTAAATACTTACATTAATCAAGAAAGTGTGAAAATAAATGCATTAGGCATCTAATGCAAGATACTTGGAAAAGAATTTTAAAAAATCCAAAAGAACAAAAGAGAGAAATTAGTAAAAATACAAGCAGAAATTATGATTCTGAAAAGGAGGAAAATGTAGTGCTAATAAATAAATCCAAGAGCCATTTCATTGGAGGTGGGGAAAAAAAACGTAAAATAGATAAAGCATTAGCTAACCTATTCCATACACAAATCAGAAATTAGTAAAGGGAATAAGCACAGACAGATGAAATTTAAAGAACCACAAGTGATTTTTTTTTTTTTTTTTGCTTAACACTTTACAAATAAATATGAGAGTAATGTAGAGAACTGGGTGATTTTCTAGGAAAATATAAATTTGCAATTGTGACACCTTAAAAATAAATTTTTAAATAGAAAAAATAGAGGAAAATACAAGAGCATATAGAGTTGTCTAATGAAATACCCAGGAATAAATTTAGAAACAACTTCTAAGATATACTGAGTGAAAATGTCAAGGTGGAGACAGGCTACTAGATCTGCGTGTGTTTGTGAGTACACATTTAGATCCTTGGATATCTTAGTAGTGTCTCTGGAAGGCGCATGAGAAACCAGTATCAGTGGCTGCTTCTGTTGAAGGCTACTGGATATGGGGGGAACCAAGAGAGAGATTCTTTCATTATGTAGTATTCTGTACCGTTTACATGATTTACCATTTAAGTTGATCGCATGTGCAGACATTGCCTATTCAAGTTTTTTTTTTTTTTTTTAAAGAAGAACCAGGGTAAAGGAAATAGATGCTTTTCAAGGATGTTTTCAAAAAGAATATGACTTAATTTCTCCTAAAGCTAACTCTGGTAAAAGAGCAAGGATTTTTTTGTGTGCTTCCCAAATTTCCCTGGTTGAACAGTCGACACCCAGACACCAGGATGGTGTTGCCTGGGCCTCTGTGTCTCTCTCAGGTGCCTTGTACCCAGGCACCCCTAAAGCTCTATGTGAACTTAGCACCCCAGTCCTCACATGCCAGGAGGACTTCATTTCTCGACAGCGGCTCTGAGTTTAAGGACGTCCTCTAGATTTTTTTCCTTTCAGCATTTAGGAACCCACAAAAGCAGAACCAAACACTTTAAATGGCTAACAGTTGTTTCTCCTTTACTTATTTAATTCTTTTAATGGTAGAGTACAACTTCCTGATTTTTCTTAGCCTCCTAAGATTTCAGCGCTACTTTGCATGCTATGTCTCTCTCCTAAAAATAGTAGGAACCAATTCCTAAAATTTCTCCATCTGACCACATGAAAGGAAAAAATAATTATCACCCTAAAAGAGTATGTTAACCTCCTTACATTTGTACTTACCTTTAAAATATATAAGACAGCTCTGGGACAATAAAAGAACTTTTTATAAAAGACTGAACTGTGGCCGAGTGCAGTGGCTCACGCCTGTAATCCTAATACTGTGGGAGGCTGAGGTGGGAGGATCATTTGAGCCCAGGTATTTGAGACCAGCCTGAGCAACATGGTGAGACCCCTGTCTCTACAAAAAATAGAAAATTAGCTGGGCTCGGTGGCATGTGCCTGTAGTCCCAGCTACTAGAGAGGCTGAGGTAGGAGGATAGCTTCAGCCCAGGAGTGTGAGGTTTCGGTGAGCTGTGATGATGCCACTGCACTCTAGCTGGGATGACAGAGCAAGGCTGTCTCAAAAAAAAAAAAAAAAAAAGACTACACTGTATCATCCTTTTAAGGCTCTGAAACTGAACCTCTCTTCTCCTCAAGAAAAAATGGGCTGGAGCAATTTGGCCTGACACAGAGGAACTTGGGATTCTTTGAACTTGATGCAAAATTCTAGGACCTGGCTGTTACTCACTCCTGGTGGGCCATAATTTTAGGGGGCGGAGTGAACCTCTGCCATCATATTATCCGGGGATTTTCCACCTGAGCTGCTCAGAGCCTACACTGGCTTCAGCTAGAATAACTCTGTCTTTTATGTATATGTATTTTATATTGTATACATGAATGTATATTTTATGTATACAATCATCCCTCAGTATCTGCGGGGAATTGGCTCCAGGACCCCCACAGACACTAAATTCTGAGGATGCTCAAGTCCCTGATGTAAAATGGCGTAGTGTTTACATATGACCTGTGCTCATCCTTCCGTATGCTTTAAATCATCTCTAGATTACTTATGATACCCAATACAACGTAAATGCTATGTAAATAGCTGTTATACTATATTGTTTTTTTTAATTTGTATTATTTTTATTGTTGTATTTGGTTTTTTTATCGATTTTTCCCAAATATTTTCAATCTACAGTTGGTTAAATCCATGCATGTGAAACCCACAGATATGGAGGGCAACTGTATATGTGTGCATAGACATATATACATAAACATGTGTTTTATATATTGAGCTTCTAAAAAGATTGCCTCTGAAATAAAGAATTCTTCAGGAACAGCGGTGGGGAGTCAATGATCCAACTTCATTGTACTGATGAAAAGCCCGGGCTCAGAGAAGTGACTTCATAATCTAACTTATTTCCTCTTTCTTGCCTCATCTGAGGCATTCTGCACTTCCCCCTACACACACACCCTGTCACCTTGTACTCAAGCTGTTTCCTTCACATGGAATGTCCTTTGACCTTCCTCATCCATTCAATTAATGTGATTGCACTTTGAGCCTCAGCTCAACTACCGTGACTTCACCCATGAAATCTCCCCAGTCTGCCACGCCTAAGCCAGCCCAGACACACTGCCTGTCTTTTTTTTTTTTTTTTTTTTGAGACAAGAGTCTCACTCTCTTGCCTGGGGTGAGTGCCATGGCGTCAGCCTAGCTCACGGCAACCTCAAACTCCTGGGCTCAAGCAATCCTACTGTCTCAGCCTCCCGAGTAGCTGGGACTATAGGCATGTGCCACCATGCCCAGCTAATTTTTTTCTATATATATTTTTTTAGCTGTCCTATTAATTTCTTTCTATTTTTGGTAGAGACGGGGTCTCGCTCTTGCTCAGGCTGGTCTTGAACTCCTGAGCTCAGAACGATCTGCCCGCCTCAGCCTCCCAGAGTGCTAGGATTACAGGCGTGAGCCACCGCGCCGGCCACTGCCTGTCTTCTTTCTCACACCTGTGTCTCTGCTGGAGCACTGGTCACACTCTATGCTTATTAGTTGCTTGTGTCTGGTTCCTCCTCTAGACTACAAGCAGCTTAAAGGCAGGTTCCATGTCTCATTCATCTATGCAGTTTTCCTGGCTATCAGAGTGCATGGCACATAGTCGATGTTTAATAAATGTTGGAGCCAAACTGAGTGAATGGCCCCCAGTCCATTGCCCTGGCACCAACACATTCTGAGAACACACTCCGAGGGGAGGAAGGAATGGGGCCTTGCTCTGCGGCCTTCTTCACATTGTCTAGGCTTTCTTAACTGAGCTAAATCCAAAATATTTGTGTTCCTTGCTTGAAATGGTTTGGCCTAGCATCTAGGGAAGAACAGAACTGAGAGTTAGGAAGAGAATGAAAGGTGGTAAAGCAAAATGGCTCTATTTTCAGAAGAATACAAAACCCACATTATAGCCTTCGGGCAAGCGTGGCAAGAGGATTGTCTATTGAGAAATTCTCTCTCCCTTGAATCCCCAGTTGAAGTGACTCACAAAGGCATCTCGATTCCTCTTTTTCTCCCTTAAACCCCTGATTACTTCTTTAATGGTTTTACTAGAACAGAAGATGTGGCACACTATTTTTACATGTTTTATCAACTCTAAGATGCCACCAGTTATAAATAAAGTTTGCTATTATTTTGTGTGCCATGAAGAAAGAAAAACCTCTGCCAGTTAAATCGTGATGTGATTTCACAGATTTTAAAATATGAAAATGAGTGTCTTAAATTGATAAAATTATACAATTGAATATATCAGTATCACAGGTTGTCATTTAATAATATCGAGTTATGTGTGTCTCAGTTTCCTCATCTGTTGCATGAGCAGTTTGGACCAGAGGAGCTCTGAGAACCTTCTGGTCCTGACACCCTTGAGTCTTACCATGAAGGGATGTTCTTGACTGGGCATTGGTTGTGTGATGACCGCCAAGCCAGGAGACTTGTCCAGGTTGCTTCTATGTTTTGCCCTTCAAGAGTTGAGGGTCCCTGCACTGCACTGTCCTCCCTCAGAACTGACTCCCACCACATCATTGTGAAGAGGCCCAGGATGGCCCACCTTGATAAGACAGAATGGACTGCACTTAAACTTGAGGAAGCTGGCTTATACACAAGAAGGAAGCAGTGTTTGCCAGACTATAATTCTTCCAGGAATCGCTCGTGGAGACTCAAAGCTTTCATTCAAAGTATTGAATTGAAGTTGGCATACAGTGGCATGGTCATCCATCCCAATTTGCCTGGGACTGTCCCAGTTAACTCACGTGGTCCAGCATTCTTACTAGTAGCTCCTGCTGTAGTTTGAGTGTGTCTACTGGCTACTAGGGGAAGTAATGGGGTAGGGTGGTTGCCAGTGTCCCTTTAGCTAATAATGGCCCCAAATTGTTTAAGAACCATTAATCTCAGGACTCTTTAGTGTCTGCTTAGCCATGCAGGGTGCTAATCCTTGGTTATGAGCCTGGGGATATTTCAGCACTGAAGCAAGAAATGTCAACAAGGTCATCACCAGGTGATTAGGACAACCATCATCTAATGGAAGTTACATGTGACTTTCACACTTAAATGACTCTGAATGTTATAGCTACTGCATTTTGCAGTCAATAGCATATTCTCATTAAGGAAGTCTGATACTTCATTCTCCTTCTTAGGATCTGGACTCCATCTCTTTTACAAATGAAAATGAAGGCTGAGAGGGTCGAACCAGTGGGTTTTTGGACGCTGTATATAAAGATTGGATTTGGGTATTTATCACCTTTGTTTTCTGCCTCTTCCCACCAGGAGAAGTTGCTCCGGTGCAAGGAACCGCGTTCGACCTGAGAAAGCCAGTGGAGCTTGGAAAACACCTGCAGGCATTCCACCTCAATGGTTTTGACCACAATTTCTGTCTGAAGGGATCTAAAGAAAAGCATTTTTGTGCAAGGTCAGGTACTTTTCACTTCCTGCCTCTGTAGAGAAGAAGAGGCACCAACTCCTATTCGAGGAGCTTTTCCTCTGGCCAGATCAGTAGCATTTACTCTGTTACAGGGGGCCAAGTACCACATCCCATGCTATTTGCCCAGACTGGTCTTGAACTCCTGGGCCCAAGTGATCCTCCCATCCTCACGCTGAGCATCCCGAGTAGCTGGGATTCCAGGTGCGCCACCACGTGTGGCCTCTGCCTGTTCTTTAAGGCCCATTTTCTGTTAGAAACCCTAATTCTTCCTGGAGGAAGGAAGTCACTTCTGCCTTCACTGAGCTTCCAGAGCCCTTTGTACTTTTCTTAATTTGTGATTTATGCCCTGCCACTCCCATGGCAAGTTGGAGGCTACACTTCTCTTGCAGCACTCAGCACCTTCAGCCTTGTTTGACAGACATTTGTGTGCACGTGCTCTGCTTCTCACTAAGTTCCCAGTTCCTCCTGCCATTTCCTCTTTGTAAAGTCCTGCCTCTACCTGAACACCTAATGCCATGGTTGGCGCACTAGCAAATGATCAGTTAATGATTGTAGAATGAATGAATTTTAAGTTAAACAGAGAAAATGGTTCAACCCCTGATAGAGACTTAAAACAGGACTCCAAAACCCTCCTCTGCCTCGGAGCCCCTGCGCCAGGGCCCAGCGGTGTTTCTCCTCTGTGTCTCCCACATTCCTCTCCCCGCTACCTCCACCTGCGGAGGCCCTCCTGCCCATGTGATGGAGATGTTTTAACTATTTTGTGCATGTTTTACCTCTCAATGAGACCGTAAGACCCAGGCCTTTTTTTTATCTATATCCCTTTGACACCAAGTACAGGACTGGGTAGGAACTCACCTGTGTAGAGGCCCTTTAAAAAAAAAAAAAAAAAGGCACAATGAATCTAATGGAAACCCACAATGGGGCCGGGCATGGTGGCTCGCGCCCATAATCCTGTGGGAGGCCAAGGCGGGAGTATATCTTGAGATCAGGAGTTCGAGACCAGCCTGAGCAAGAGCAAGATCCCGTTTCTACTAAAAAAAAAAAGAAAAAAGAAAAAAAAACCCACAGTGGGGCTGTTCTAGGGAGAGACCTGACTGAAAAACAGCCTGGTGAAGCCCCAGGGAAGGGGACAGTTTAATTCAGAAAAGCATCTCTTCGCTTTCATAAGACAGGGCTGGTCGTTTTGCCAGGTCAAGCAGAGAGCTCCTGCTCTTTATGAAAAAGAATGTCGGCCCCTCCAGGACCCTAAACTGCTTCTCTCTAACCTCACTGCTCCCTCCCACCCTCCTCCCCTGCTGGCTTGGGTGAGTCTGTTTTGCCATTCTCCAAAGAAGCCAAGATCAGCGTGAAAAGCTGTTACTAAGGATCCCCAAAGCCACCTGCTCAGGCCTCACCTGTGAGCCCAGGAGAATTTTCCACCGTGTTCTTCCTACCTTCTTCTCCTCCTTACGTCTTGTCCCTGCTCTGAGGCTAGGTCTGACTCCCGACTGAGAGCTGCCTCCCTGCCTGCTTTTCTGCCCTGGACTCACATGTGGTTCGTCTTTACCCCCAGGGTGCATCATGCTGGCAGCGGGCGAGTGCTGGAAGTATACACCACCCAGCCGGGGGTCCAGTTTTACACAGGCAACTTCCTGGATGGCACACTGAAGGGCAAGAGTGGCGCCGTCTATCCCAAGCACTCGGGGTTCTGCCTGGAGACCCAGAACTGGCCTGATGCAGTCAATCAGGTAAAGCCACAGGCTGACTTGTCACACACTGGTAGTGTGTCAAGGTCACACTGTATGACAGAGGTCACAACACTCAACTCGCATATGATTCAAAAGTCCATGTTTGTTCTCTTCTCCAACTCATGATAAACACAGAAAACCCATAGTCAGTCATGCCAACCCATGGTGTGGCATTTACATATTAAGAGAAAAGCTCAAATTTTGTGCTTTCAAAGCCTTTAATGTTTCTCCTTATCCGTACCTTCTATTTTCTGCAAGCACACTTTTAAGCAGATTCTCCATATCTTTTCTTCCTGTTTTCTCCCTCATAACTTTCTTTTCTAGCTATTACCTAGAATAATGCTCCTGAAAGTGCCAGCTCATGATAAGAAGCTCACAGCTTGCACCAGAATATAAATCAGCATGCTGCTTCCTTCATCAAGAACATCTTACTTTGACAAAGTGTGCTTGGTAATGTAGGTTTTCCACTCTAGCTCAAGTTCATTCTCTCACTGCAAAGCAAGAAGAAGCAGTTCCCACACTGGCACCGGTCCCCACAACACTGGCCTAGAGACCAGTGCAGAAGCGTGCCCTGGGGCTGGGCACGGGGGCTCACGCCAGTAATCCTAGCACTCTGGGAGGCCGAGGTGGGAGGATTGCTTGAGTTCAGGAGTTCGAAACCAGCCTGAGAAAGAGCGAAACCCCATCTCTACTAAAAAAGAAATAGAAAAATTATCCGGGCATAGTGGCACACACCTGTAGTCCTGGTTACTTGGGAGGCTGAGACAGGAGGATTGCTTGAGCCCAGGAGTTTGAGGTTGCTGTGAGCTATGATGACACCACTGCACTCTACCCAGAACGACAAAATGAGACTGTGTCTCAAAACAACAAAAACAGAAAAACAGCAGGCCCTGAATGGGTACTGGCTGGCAAGGTGTAACCTGTGTTGTTTTCCCCTTCACAGCCCCACTTCCCTCCTGTGCTGCTGAGGCCTGGTGAGGAGTACAACCACACCACCTGGTTCAAGTTTTCTGTGGCTTAAGGAAGATATGACCTGGTCCAGGGCAGGGCTCAACAGTCTGCCTCCTGTCCAGAGAGGAGATGAAGATTTAGAAGCTTTAAAAGTGATCCTGTAGATTAGAATCACGCAAATGGTAGTTGTCATGATAATCAGTCTGAATATTGATTTCCTTTTCCTATGACTGGCTCCAGGCTGTGTCTGATGACCAGCTGTTCTCTGTACAGTTCAGAGGGCACGCAACCCAACCACCAATGTCGTCAACTAAGCCCTGACCCTACCCAGCAATGGTGCCAGGGACCCTCGTGCTGCTGTTGGCTCCATCTCTCCACCCTGCCTTTTTCTTTTCAACTTTCCACCCTTCCTTTCTTTGATGCTACTCTTATTGCTTTTCTGTTTCCTCCTCCTGTACCACAAACCTCCATACTCTTGTGCAGCAGTCCAGAGTGTTCAGAGGTCGTATGAGCTCATCCGGCACACTGACAGATGGACCTCCCTTCTTCTAAGGCAGTACATGAGTGACAAATGAGAGACCCAGGCTTAGAGAGATTGAGGGACCCACCACAAGCTAGCAAGTAAAAATTTTAGCTGGGACTTGAGTTCGGGTCATGCAAATTCAAATCCCTTCTTTGCCTCTACCTCAGTCTGCTAGGGCATTCCCAGGGCCACGGAGGGGCTAAGAGGAGTCTGAGCCTTGCTTTAACTCTTAGAGCTGGTCCTGCTTCTCAGATTCACTTTTATAAGAAGCATTAGGTTGAATTAACTGTCTCTTAGCCCTAGAGCTGGTGTGACAAACTGAAGATCAAAATGTCCTCAAAGAATCTGACATTTAGATTCTCTCTGCCTTTGGGATTAACTGAGAAAGCCCAGCGCAGCCAGGGCACGAGAAGAAAGGCAGGCACTGGGGACACAGGAGCTGTGTTCGCGCGAGGAGACTGCCTCACCTTTCGCAGCACGAGCATTACACATTGCACCAGCAGCAGAGGTTGTATCGTGCGGACCGGGCTGGGGCTCTTCCTTTCCTGGACAATCAAATCATCAGTGATGGAACTGGGTTGATGATTTTTAAAGAAATATATTTCATACTAATATATGCTACAGTCATGAAATAAACCAAAATCTGCATCTTCAGAAGACTCCAGTTCATTCATCTTTAACTGTCAGGCTCGGACCTTTGGGAAACGGACTAAGTGCCTGGTGTGTTCTGGATTCTGCTTGCTGTCCAAGAGGAGCCTAGAGGAAATTTTCCTGTGGGTAAGCTGCCTAACTGGCAGCCTGTCGAGCTTTCCATACTTCTTTCTTTGCAACCAATAGTAAACCAAAGAGGCTATTTATTTTTAAATTCATTGAGTCCCGACTCTGGACACAGTCCTCTGCTGGGTCTTTTAACAGAGTCAAGAGGTAATGTAAGGCTGGGTGCAGTGGCTCATGCCTGTAATCCTAGCACTTTGGGAGGCCGAGGTGGGAGGATGGCTTGAGCCCAGGAGTTTGAGGTTGGAGTGAGCTATGATGATGCACTCTAGTCCGGGCGACAGAGCAAGACTCTCTCTCTCTCAAAAAAAAAGGTAATGTATAATGCTCTTCACATGGCTGCCCATCAGGTGGTGACATTCTCAGTTGTCCTCTCACTAGAGACAGGTCTGCAAGTCTCTCCACTCTGAAGTTACCAATGTCTACATTAGCCAAGAAGCCTCAGAGGTGAAATATGAAGCCGACTGCAACTCATCTACCAGTTTAATTGTTCGCTGCAGGGTTATAATATCCTAGTGCCAGCAATCATTTAGGAAACTCCAGAGAGGGAAGACGAAAAAGAATATTTTCTTATTCACAGTGTATGGTCCCCTGGTTCCCCCTACCTTCTTTCTGTGTCCTAACTGAAAATCACAGAGTGCCTTGACCACTCTGTAACCCAGCCAGCTGCAGGTTTTTCCCAGCAGGCAGAACCCAAACTGGGACCTTGAACATTCCCGGGCCCTGATTAAAGGTATCTAGGTTGTTGCCTAAAGCACTGAAAGAAACTGTCCCCAGCCCTGAGCCAAATTCCTAACACTCTCATATAAACTCCATACTCTGAGCCCCTTGCTGCAGACGTACCTGGATAAGATCACCCCTTTTCTCTCACTGTCCGTCACGAGGATCGCTGCAGCACTGAGTTCCCCTAGTAAGTGCTGTGGACTGATCACCCCGGCATAAGTGCTTCTTTCTTTGGAATCCCAACCTGCCCCATCCTGGGATGGTTTGGGACACCCCCTTGTGGGAACTCCCCTGCCACTGCTTTTGGGGTGATGTTAGCTATGGGTTCAGCGGAACCAAACAACAAGGAAACATAACAACTACAAATTTACTCTCAATGTAATGGCCTCTAGGTTTGAGAATATATTTAACAGCCAAATACTTTGTTTTCCCCTGTTCTAAAAGAGAGTTGTTTTTATAAGAAAGCAAGTCTACTGTAGCCCAAGTAAGGAGATTTATCTGTGGGGCAGTTGAAATAAATTACTGCTATTTTAATGGTGTTTATAAAAGAAAGTAAAGGCCGGGCACGGTGGCTGACGCCTGTAATTCTAGCACTCTGGGAGGCCTAGACGTGAGGACTGTTTGAGCTCAGGAGTTCGAAACCAGCCTGAGCAAGAGCGAGACCCCGTCTCTACTAAAAATAGACAAAAATTAATCGGAGAACTAAAAAATATATAGAAAAAATCAGCCGGGCATGGTGGCACATGCCTGTAGTCCCAGCTACTTGGGAGGCTGAGGCAGTAGGATCGCCTGAACCCAGGAGTTTGGGGTTGCTGTGAGCTAGGCTGACGCCACGGCACTCTAGCCTAGGCAACAGAGTGAGACTCTGTCTCAAAAAAAAAAAAAGTAAAAAGCCTAAATTTGTCAAGCCATAAATCTGAGGAAAGCAAAAATTTAGAAAATTCATTTTTTGTGGCAGCAACCAATCTATCCTTTTTCATGAAACACACACAAAAGAACTTTGAGAAAAGACCTTCTATGTGGTTATGAGACACACGGAGTGTGCCAGCATGTGAGCATAATTATAGGATCTTAAGATAAAATCACTGAAGGCCTTAGCAAGAAATATAGTTTTACAAGGTAAGATGTAACATTACTATTACAATAGTTGCACAAGCACTGCTGGAAAGACTAAGATGTCATGCTGTGGAGGTTGAACTGTTGTGACCATTAGGTGACCAAGGACAGTCTAATCTCAGAAGACTGAAGGAAGTTTAGTGTCGATAACTAAGTGGTAGTTTATGAAAAGTAGAACATGAAAAAATCCAGGACTACCAGCAGAGGGCAAGAGGGAAGCACAGCACGTCCTGGTCCCTGGCAGGTCCCCAGTATCGCTCTTAACCATTTTAAACAATTGCATCACCAGTTTGCAAGGGGGCTATTTGCGTAGTTCGGACAGGAATGCAATCCTTTTCCAGTCAAGGCATTTATCTTCTCCCTGCAGGTTGACCAATTCAGTTAGCCAGATCATAAAGTCTCAGATGCTTTGGACAGCACTTCCAGCCATAGTCAAGCAAGGAAGTCAGCAAAACCTCTCCTCACAAAGGGAACTATAATGCTGAAAAAGACCGACAAAACAATAATTTTGGTGCTCTGGGAACTGCCCAAAGACGTACGACATTCCAATCTGAGATGTTAATGTCTGAAAAACTGCCGAACTTTGGGTAGGAACAGTGGGAATCTGTAGCGTTCTTGCTGGGGCTGTTCCATTCTCCTCACTCCTCCAACTCAGTCGTTGTGAAGGTTCTGCTGGGGGCAAGACAGACCATGAGGACAAGCTGCCGTGGAATAGCAAGTGACAGTCATGCCCAACAGCATCATCAATAGAAGTACTGATCTTGGTGCTGTGCAACCAGGGAGGGCCTATGGCTCTACTAGGCTGAGGTTACAGATCAGCAGATTTTTGGCTGATTAGAGGCTGCACGCTTGTATGCCAGAGACCAGAGAGGGTCCAAGCTATTCACACACTCCTGGGTAACTCTCAGGCTGCATGCATGTGCAGTCTTAGAGATGAAAAAGAGCTCAGCAAAAGGCAACAGCCAGGCCAGACTTGAAAATAGCCTGAACATTGAAATCACTCACCTACCTACACACAGATCCATCAGCAGACGGCAGAAGTCTGACTGGCTGAGGTGTTTTGAGCACAACCTCTGGCCTGTTGTTGGCTGACCACTAAGCTATGCAGACACAGGGCAACTCCTTAGAAAGCTGAGTTTTAAAATAAACACAAGAAGCCGGGCACAGTGGTGCACACCTGTAGTCCCAGCTACTCAGGAGGCTGAGGTAGGATCGCTTGAGCTTAGCTCAGGGCTGTAGTGCATTACGATTGCATCTGTGAATAGCCACTGCACTCCAGCTTAGGCAAGACAGTGAGACCCTGTCTCTAAAAAAAAAAAATAAGTGGAAAAAAACCCCACGAAACCTCACGAGGATGCTTAAAAGAAAAAACCTAAATAGAGATAATAAAAAAGAATGAAGCAGAAAGTTTGATGTTGAAAAAAGTATAATAACACATGAAAAGTTAACTAGAGAGAGTTGGAAGTCGATTTGAGATGGCAGAAGAATAAGTGAACTTGAAGATAAACAGAAATTATTCAATCTGAAAAACAGAGAAAAGAGATTGAAGAAAACTGAACAGAACCTCTGAGACCCAGGAGACATCAGGCACATCAGCATATGTGTAATGGGAGTCCAAGGAGAGGGACAGAAAAAATATTTGAGAAAATGGTGAAACATCTCAAATTTGATGAAAAACATTAATCTGTAATTCCAAGAAGTTCAATAAACTCTCAGGATAAACGCAAGGAAATCCCCACCTAGACGCATCATATTTAAACCACTGAATGCCAAAAGCAAAGAGAAAATTTGAAAGCAGTAAGAGAAAAATGACTAATCACTACAGGGAACCATCAATAAATTAACAGCTGACTTCTCATCTGAAAAAATGGAGTCCAGAATACAGTAAAATGACATAGTCAAAGTGCTTAAAAACCAGGGATTCTATTATAACCCAGAACTGTCCTTCAAAAGCAAAAAAGAAACAAAAACATTCCCAGATAAACCAAGACTGAGAGAATCATTGCTAGCAGACCTGACAAGAAATATTAAAGGAAGTCCTCTGTGCTGAAAGGGAATTACACCAGAATCCATGGAAAGAGATAAAGATTATCAGAAATAGTAAATATATGGGTTAATAAAAAAGACATTGTGTTTTTTCATTTATTTTCTTAAAAGACATAAAATTGCATGAAGCAATAATTATAACACTGTATCATTGAGTTTATAATATATAGCACAAGGGAGGGAAGAGGAAACCAAGCGCAGTGGCTCATGCCTGTAATCCCAGCACTTTGGGAGGCTGAGGCAGGAGAATTGCTTGAGGGTAGGAGTTCAAGACCAATCTGGGCAACATAGCAAGACCCTGTCTCTACAAAACTTTTAAAAATTAGCTGGGCATGGTGGCATGAGCCTATAGTCCTAGCTACTCTGGAGGCTGAGGCAGGAGGATTGCTTGAGCCCAAGAGTTAGAAGCTGTAGCGAGCTGTGGTCACCACTGCACTATAGCCTGGGCAACAGAGCGAGACCTTGTCTCAAAAAAAAAAAAAAAATCAAGAGGAATAAAAATGGTACACTAAAAAAAATTTAATACAAAAGGCAGCACTAAGAGAGGAAAAGAAAAAGACGGTAGACATACAGAAAACAACAAAATGGCAAATATAAACCCAACCATATCAGTAATTCCATTCAAAGTAGTCAGTTTAAATACTCCAAAAGGCAGTTTGTCAGACTGAATTTAAAAGCAAGATCCAGGCTAGGCGCGGTGGCTCATGCCTGTAATCCTAACACTCTGGGAGGC
>RJWJ010031077.1:0-19467 GCA_004363605.1 Indri indri | reverse complement strand
CCAACCTTAGGCAAATTATCCAATCTCACAGTACCTCCACATCTTCATCAGTAAATGGAACTACTCTTGCCTGCTTCCCTGGCTTTGATGAATGCAACAAGATGATAAATGCAGAAGTCCCTAATGCAGGCAGGGCCTCATATAGAATGCTCAAAAATGTTAGTTTCTTCTTTCCTTCATCGTTTAGCTCACTATTTTGTCAGTTAAAGATGGTGGATTATAGCAACTCTTTTATGGTATGCAAACACCCTAGCACAGTTGAATTATCTGACATTTACACATCAAGATAAAATAAGCTAATCTAATATCTAACTGAGCTCAGTGGGAGTGGATATTACATTGTCAGGCCTGTCTCCTCTCCCCTGCACCTGCCTCTGTGTGGTCCTCACCGCACTCCATTTCTAGACTCAATTCTATCTGAAGATTAAACATCCTCAGTCCCTTCAGTTGAGAATGGGATGAAGGGAGAGGGACAAAGATTAAAGTAAGAGGAAGGTTTAGACTCTCTTCCTGCTCCCATCAAATTACACTGACCACACTGTATTCCCTAGGAGGAGGATAAGGTGGTTGCTTCTTCCTTCCATGAGACTCTCTCTTCCCCAAGAGGGGGAAAAAGAAGAAAGTGGGGCAAGGAAGGGAAGGAAGAGAAGGAAAAAAGGAAGGAATGGAGGAAGGGAGGGAAGGAGGGAAGCCTAAATTTTAAAGAGAAGTCTCCATGATATGAGCCAAAAAGAAAATGAAGTTTCTAGCTCACACAAAGGGGCCAGAAGGTAAGAAGACGGCATTGTTGAGAGAAGAGAGAACTATAGGTAAAACTAATACTCTTCCCTCTGTTTTCTCCCAGTGCCACCAGACCCAGGTGTTCTTATGTTTTCTTCACTCACTTAGTATCCAAAGGGTGGTGCAGGACAAGAGGACAGGGACAGGAGGGGACACAGGACAGTGCTGGAGCTGGCCTCCGCTCAAAGTCTCACACGCCGTGGGGGCAGCTGCCTCTGTAGTCTCACATGGCCAAGCCTCCTCACACAACTGTGTATTTTACTGGGACACCCCGTGTTACGGTTTCAATTGTGTCTTCCCCAAAATATTGATGCCCTAACCCCGAGTACCTGCCAACGTGGCCTTATTTGGAAACAGGGTCTTTGCAGTTAAGTTAAGGTGAGGTCATTAGGTTCGGCCCGAATCCAATATGACTAGTTTCCTTGTAAAAAAAATGGAAATTTAAAGACAGAGATGGACACACACACAAGGAGAACACCACGTGGAGATGAGGACAGAGCAGAGTCAGGGGTGTTGCTCCTACAAGACAAGGAATGCCTCCTGCTGGGCCTACCCAGGGTCCCTCCTCCAAAGTTCTAAGGGAGAGATACTGATAATGCAGATATACCCCCCCAAACTTACTCTAGAAAGCCTAGTCACCATGGAAAATGCCTTTAAGAAGGTTATGTAAGTGTTGGCTGTGGAGGTGGGCCCAGAAAATGAAAAGATAAATAGGTGCAGGCTTGTAGCAAATGGAATATATAATCAATTTCGCTATTAAAGCTAAGGTTCAGAACTTCTGATGTTGGTCAGAACAAAACAAGCCTTGAATCAAAGTATTCCAATCGTCATGCTTTGACAAGCACAATGCAGAGACGTAATTGTGCATCCGGCATGCTTTGATGAGTCGGGGGCGCACCTCCCTCGAACACACCAGGGGCCTTGTCAGAACAGATAACCGACTGACTCCCACAGACTGTGGCTGTATGAGTCACCTTGGGGAAATCAAGACCCCAGCTGCCGAGATGAACAATTTAAAAGCTGAGAGTTTGCCGGAGACAATTTTGTGCACAGCAGAGAGAATTTCTGCTGGCTTCAGCTTGGCTCATGTGCAACAACAAACCAGCGCCTAGCATGAGCTTGCCTACAACAGCGCTTCCCAGTCGGGGGAGGCTTTGCCCCCGGGGGAAATTTAGAGATATCTGGAGACACATTTGTCACAACTGGGGAAGGGAGTACTACTGGCATCAGGTGGGTAGAGGCCAAGGATGCTGCTAAACATCCCATAATGCACAGAATAGTCCTGAAGAACAAAGAATTACCCAGCCTAAAATGTCAACGGTGCTGCAGGTGAGAAACTTTGTCCTGCAAGCAAGGACCAGGATTATTTCCATGGCTGTCATGAGGCATATTGCTCCTAACATCCCATAAGCTGGCCCCAATCTGGTTGTGCAGCCCCATTATTGACGTGTGCATTTGGCTAAGACAATGGACTTCTGAGTTCTAATCCAAGCCACCCCACTTACCAGCTCAGGCAAGAGACTTCATTCTCTGTGCTTCCGTTTCCTCATCTATAAAATGGTGGTAGTAATAACACTTGTGTCCCAGAGTTGTTTAATATGTAATGAACTACAGGAAAAAATGCATGTAAAATGCTTCATTAAGTACCTAGCATTCAAGAAGTAATGTTAACAATGATTTTGCTTAATCACTACTTTATGTTATTTATTGTTATTTTGGAAGAGACTCTTGGTTTTTGCCATTTGCTGGCTCAGAAGCCCTTCTCTTCCTCACCCTCCCATCTGTGATCATTCTCTTTTTTCCCCAAAGTTCATTTCAAATGTCATTTCCTCTGGTTAGCCTCCCCAGACCTACATGTAAGGATCGATCAGTCCTGCTCTGGCATGTTGTTTAGCCATGCATCCACCCAATTACCTATTTGGTCTGCCAAGTCCTAAATGGCAGGGAACACATCCTACCACCTATGTGCCCTTACTTGGGCCACAGTGAACACTCAATCTTCCTCTGTCACAGTTGTTAGCATTTCTTACGTTCCCTGCCAGCCTGAGAGCACTTTCTGTATACATAATAACTGCTCCAACATGCTAAGGTCATCTCTAGCAGCAAATGTCTCTCAGGAGTTGACTATGGGTCCAAGGATCTGGAAGACTTTCTGTGAGATGGGATTGGGGAGAACAGAATTCCAACACAGATACTCTGGTGAGGAGCAATGAAAACCCCTCCCCTCTTTCATACCTAGAGGACAGGAGTACCAGTCACCATGTGGGTCACTGAGGATCTGTATTTGTCAGGGATTGTATGAGCCTTTCCCATGAACTATCTTCTTGATATCTCAAAACTACCCCATGAGAAAGGTACCAAAATTCTCCCTATTATTATAATTACTTGCCAATGTCACACAACAAAGATGGCTTCCCAGCTAGGTCCATCTTACCTAGTGTCTGTGCTTCTAATCACCCTGATTTACTGTCTCTCAAAGAGTAAGCCAATTGGCACTGCAAAAGAAGGGTATGAAAACCTGGTGACAAGTTCATAAAACTCTTTAGACCCACAATTATAAATGCCAGTTACATGGTTTCTAATCTTTTTATTTTCCCTAATAACAGAAACCATTCTTCCAACAAAAATTTAACAAGTCTGCTTTGTAAAACAGGTAACATGGAACTATTCCAGGTTGAAGGAGGTGGGGGAACCTCGCCCACCTGTTGCCCCTTCCATCCCCATGGGCCCTAAAGGCATTCTGAGGAACCCACTGATTCCACCTCCACATTCTGCAGATGTGGAAAGAGAGACCCAGAAAGAGGAAATGATTTGCTAAAGCTCACACAGCTCAAAAGCGGCAGGGCCAGGAATTCTAGGTCCCTTGGCTCTGAAGTCAAAGCTCTTTTGACAGTATTTTGATGCCTCATTTGTGACAACTAGGCTTTCTTACTAAGAAGAACAGAAATAAAAAATAAACTCCAAAAATCCACAAAGGATTACTATACCTCATCCGATCTAAGATGCCATCAGTTATAAGAGGCACCCCGATTATCTCAAGTATCAAACATCTCGGTTAAAAATCCTAAACCTCAGAATCAATGAAATGTGTCAAGAGAGGATTCATTCTTCTGCCTTTTGGTGAAAGACACTTCTGTTGGTTTCTCCTTTTGTCCTGCATTGTAACACATTGGTTCCAATCTTTTATTAGATTAAAGTCCCCTTTGTAATCTGGCAAAAGTTACAGAAATTCTAACTAGAAAAACGCACATGTACACCAACCCCATTTCAGATACAGTCTGACAGTCCTCGGAAGCCATTCCATGGAACCTTTAAATTCTATGTATTCTGAATTAATCATCATCCCCATTTCTAGATCTCAAATCTTTTTTTTATTTATTTATTTTTATTTCAGGATATTATGAGGGTACAAACATTTTGGATACATTTCGTGACCTTGCCTCACCCAAGCATGGATTAGAGGCATGCCCTTCCCCTCCACAACACTCACCACGTCCATTAGTTGTGAGTTTACCACCCCCAACCCCCTAATCCCTGGAGAATATTACTACTGTGTGAGCACCGTAGTGTTGATCAGTTAGTGCCAGTTTGATGGCGAGTACATGTGGAGCCTATCCTTCCGTTCTTGTGATACCTCACTTTGGATAATGGGCTCAAGATCTATCCCAGAAAATATAAGAGGTGCTAGATCCCGTCATTTCTTATAATTGAGAAATATTCCATTGTATACATATACCAAATTTTAATAATCCATTCATGAATTGATGGGCACTTGGGTTGTTTCCACATCCTTACAATAGTGAATTGTGCTGCCATAAACATTCAGGTGCAGATGTCTTTATTATAGAATGTCTTCTGTAGAGCTCAATTCTTTGCCACTTACTCTGTCCCTATGGAAAGGAAGAAGGAATCTCCTATCTATCTTAGAAACACAAAATTAACCTCTGTGTCAAAGAATGGGGCTTTTGGATGGAAGGCAGAGGAGTCAAATTTACCTTCTGGCCAAGCTAACAGTTTCCCAATCTCCATTGTCACCCTGTAAATCAGGGGTCATATAACAAAAAGTTCTTAAATTTTCAAAATTTTCATCCTACAAATCAAAAGAAAAATGAAGCAAGTGACACAAGTTGTTTAGAATTAGTGTTTAACCATTCAGAGAAAAAAAATATTTCTGTTGACTTTTAGAGCATGGTAATTTCACAGTGCAGCCCTTTAAAGACAAAAATGGCAACTGGAAAGAAATCATAAACTCTTTTAAGTAAACTCTTTTAAGTAATAACTCTTTTAAGTAATTATTTTGGCATTGATATTGATATTATTATTTTCAAACTATAAGGCTTCAGCCAAGTGTTGGAGATTTTCCTTGCCTGGGTTACTGTTAGCTTTGAAATAGAGAACCATGGAAGGCAGTCTCATGAGTTGGGAAAAAACAGAGAGTTTCTAAATCTAGACCAATCTGTCAACCAGCTTTGGCTGTGGCTAGGTAATTACTCAAGTACAAACATACTTTATCACAACTATCAATTTTATCATAAAGAAAACAGACTTGTCTCCACTGATGAAAGAATTTCTCCACTCACATGATTTGTCCTGTATTCTTTTTAAGAATCCTTAGTTTTACTATTGGGTGACCAATTTGCCTGGTACTTCCTGTTTGCCTGTTACTGTCCTGTTTTTAGCAGGAAATCTTTTGTCCTGGGAGACCTCTCAGTTCTGGGCAAACCGGGACAGTTGATTATCCTACCATGCAAACAATTCATTCGCCTTTTCACTGACTGGCCTTCTTTTTAAAGCCCTCCAAATCAATAGAGAATGGTTCTGGCCAAGCCCACTGGGAAAAAAAATGGCACCATGCCAAAATGCCTACTTTCAAATCCCCACATTTCTCCTTTGATAGAAGAAGGGTAGAAAGTTGGGAATGGGGTAGAATGGGGACTTTCAACCTATCCCAGTTGTTTCTTCTTGTGTTCTTCACTGCTCTTGAAAGTTCTACCTAATTTCCCAAACAAGTCATACTTCCAGAACAGATTTTACTAGCCACATGGAAGGGAAGAAATGAGAATGAGCAATTCCTAGTTGAGTGGATATCCAGGGTAAAGGACACAGGCAGGGCATAAGTTCCTGAAAGCATAGGGTCTACCTGTGTGAGTGTATTTGGAGGTGGAGTAAGACCTGGGATGAAGGTGGAAGCTGGCTTCTGGAAAAACAACAAACAACAAAAACAAAACCCACAGATAACAGCAGTCAATGGCAAAAGGGAAATTAAAGCCAGACATCTTGTCCAACTAAGTCATCGACCTGCAGGGCTTGCATGAAGAGGACATAACCAGCAAATGGAGCCAACATTGGCACAAAGGAGCACGATTGTTACAGGAGGAACTTGGGAAGCAGAATGTGGAGAAATTCCATGAATAGAGAGTATGGCCATGACTATTATTTCACTAGGGGCTACAAAATCATGATATTCTAATTCTAAATGTCCTTTTTAAATTTGCTAGCAGGAATACTTTTATAAAGAAAAAACTTTCTTGCATCAACTATTAAATATTTGGTTACCTCGAGGCAAAGTTTACAAAGGAAAAACAGGGTAAATGTTTCATCTTTCCCTTTCTTTACTAGTTTTCTCAATAACGAATAGGGTCCCTAGAATCCTCTAAAAGTAATCAATGACCATTTTTGTTCAGTTAAAATATCACTATGAGCTCCAGGATTTTTAATATATTTGATGCATTTCAATATATTGTAGCTATTATGCCTTTTGATGTTTAAATTTTCCATCTTTAGCCCTTGGAAGCAACTCCACATTGTTCTTAAGTCATTTTAACATGGCCCAAAGGGCCTGTGATAGCTTCCTTGCTTTCTGATGTGACATGATGTTCCTGACTCATTCTAAGCATTTCCTGTTCCACACCTGTAATCATCCATTTCTCCAAGAAGCCTCAGTTCCTTAGTAAGAAATGGCATTTGGAGACTACAGTTTGGATGTGAGAGGTTCTCATTGCTACGGGGTTGAACATTCCGTCTAGGCTTTCTCGGTGGAAAGAACTAATGATTTTTTTTTTCTTGCTAAGAAAACATGTATTAGGAGTTCATTTTTACTTGTATTTTCTCTTTCTAATGAGGGAAAACCTTAGTTCTGAATGACATTGGAGTTATTACCTATCCCACATACACTGTGTAAGTATATTTGTGTGCATGTGTGTATGGGGGGGTGCATATATATATATATATATCTTTTTGATAAAGAAGGAATGTGGGCAGAGACTTCACTCACATGTCAGAGGGAGGTAGGGCACCAGTAGGAAGGATGCTTAAAGAGGACCTGCTGGAGTAGGACAAGGAAAGATGGAGGACAGAAAGAGAATTAAGGAATAGAGGAGACTTCACATGGAATCTCTCTGAATGCAAAATTGTGGGTCTTGTGCACAAGATAAAGATGTTTATATACCAGCAAATCACTTCCTTAGAGTAAGAAACCCTATCACACTTCTTGACCACTCACCAATAAAGCAAACCCTTATAGCACACCATATGCCAGGCATTGTTCTAAGTGATTTCTATATAAACTCATTGAATCCCTCACCAGCACTAAGAGTTAGGTATTATTAATATTATTTCCATCTTATAAAAGAGAAAATTGAAGTACAGAGACCTTAGGGCACTTGACTAAGGTGAAATTACTAGTGAGTAGCAGGACCAAGGTCCAACCTGGGCATTTTGACCTTAGATACCATCATGATGCCCTATGTCTCTCAAGATACTAAAGATACATAAACACATGCAAATATTCACATACACATGCGCACATACATGATTCGGGAAAGAGGAGCATTGGCAAACCCAAGTTATAAGCATCTCATTGAAAAATAAGATTTTGGAAACCCATGATATTTCTACACAAATCAGCACCCCTTGAAGAGGTAAGAGGGCATAAGGAGAGGAGAATTAAAACTTGATACATACATACACACACACATGTATTTATTTCTCTATTAACCCATCCATTCATTCATTCTTTATTACACAAACAAGGACATGAGAGAGTTAGGGAGGTTAAATAAGTAACTTCCCAAAGTCAATCTATGAATTCAGAATCAAGTAGTCTAAAGATTTTGCAATGCCTTTAGCTTTGAGAAAGCCAGTGTGACAGAAGTGATGGGTGGCTGGTCTTGAATACGTGATCCAGGCCGTCTCCTCTCAACATTCAGCACTAGTGAATCCATGAGGGTTCCCTTCTGAACAGAAAATTCAATCCGACTTCCCAGTACAATGAACTAGAAATAGTCCGTTTGTAACGAGTTGTGTCAACATAACGGGTGAGAGGGGGAAATCCCTAATGCCAGCCAGAGCAGGTGCAGGAAGCCATCCACCTCCTTCCTTCATCCCAAAGGGCCAATCAGCACAGCTTCACTGCCAGGATGTGGGAGAAGCAGGGCCTACAGCTGGGCAGCCCTCATGCCAAGAGTGTGTAAACCCAAAGTGGAAGCTGGAGGGAAAAGGAAGGCAGGCTGAGCACATCAATCCTCCTACTCGCTCCCCGTCAGAGTTGGAGCTGCGAAGAGCAGACGTAAAAACATCACCAGCTGGTGTGTTTCCTGGCAGAGACACTAGCCACAGCCTTGCCTGCCCCCAGACACACTAACGCAGCAAACAGCTTCCATCTGTAGCTTCATTTCCTTTGTTTACCAGGGCTAGCAAGCAGAAGAGAACAAACCAATGTTTCAGAGGCCCCATCAGGACCTGGGCCTTGCCTCCAGTGGAACAGGGTTGATGGATGTCAGAGAGGAACAGTCAACAGATGAAGCCTCATTATGCTTGTAAATCTGGGTTTGAAATAAACAGTGCACCACTGCTGCAGCACCTTCCCTCACCTGCCTGCCCCATTTACACTTCCGTCCTTCACCAGCCCTGGCAGTTCAGCTGGGTTGGAAGAATAAGGAGACAGCCCTTGGGAAGGGAACTCCAAGACAAGCCAACGCCTGCCTGGTAGGCATGAGAGCAGAGTGACAAAGACCCTCCACCCCGCCCCGCCCATGTGCTGCCCTGGTCTTCCATCCCTGCTCTGTCCAGCTGACATTTTGGCCCCTCATCTCTCATTAAAAGAACTTCGGCCTCTTACATGGTCTTTCCTGGACAACCCTGAAATGGGCAACAAGAAAGAGATATGAGGGATGGTTTTCCATCCCTGTCTTGACATGATTTCTTTTTTAAAATGTATCCATGTCTCTACTCTTTGCTTCTCTCCTCTCATATATCCACATGCCATCTGCCTCTCTGCATGCTGAAGCAACATTTTAGGCAGTTCTCTAAGAGGATTCCAAATAGCAAAGCGAAAGCAGAATCCTAACGGCTCCTTCCCCAGTTCAATTCAGCAAGGCTTTTCGGTACCAATGCAGATGCAAGGCATGATGAAAGGCAAGAAGAAGGATTGGACATCACCCTGTCCTCATGGGACCAACTTAGAATCCAGTACATGCATTAATAGGAAGGATCCAATGCGTTCATCATCTATTTGTTCCATAAACTTTTACTGAGCACCTCTTATTAAAAAGAGTAAACTTTTTTAAAAGTAAACTGGTTTCTCTATTATGATACCAGGGAAGGTAGGCAAAATGTTTTCCTCACGTGACAACTTGAATTAAAAGAATTTCAGATTCATGTGCATCACGGTTCAATCTCACATTTGTCAAGTACCTTTTGTATGTGTGGTGGTGTGTATTAGACCCTGTGAAAGATGCAAAGGTAATTAAATTGCAGATCCATGTCTTAAGATGTATGAAATAAAGTGGATATATGTCTTCCAACATATAAAATCAAGTGAAAAGATATAAATAACGCTAACTTCACTGTAAGGTACCCTAAAGGATAGGGAGGGAGGAGAGAACTACAGTTAACTGAGCACCTATGTGCCTGGTGCTTTACATATGTGGTTAGTAAAGCATCTTTCGCTAACATTTGCTGATCAATCTAATCTATGGTCTAAGCTTGGCGATACAGTCTTTAGAGGGATACAAACATGCAATTACAATGTGACAGGAAATATAGAGAACAGACAGGTCATCTAATCCCGATTTGGGGAATCAAAGGCTTCTGGGAAGAAAAGACTTCTGAGTCCCGAAGAATGAGTCAGCCAAATAAATCAGTGGAGATTGCTCTCGGCAGAGAAAATAACATGTGCAAAGTCCCAAAGGCATGAGGGAGGCTTAAGTTCCTCACGTAATAAGGGAAGAGGCTGAAGTTCAAGGAGTTATGTAACTTGCCCAAGATCACACAGCTGGTGAGTGACAGAAGTTAGATTTGGGTGTGGTCGGAGTTCCTTCCATCTATAAATGCTAATAACAGAGGAAGAGAGATGTTTTGACTGAAAACAGGGAAGGCTTTGATAAGCTGGGTTTTGAAGAACAAGACAGGAATGGAAGGAGATGGATTCAAGGGAAGGGAACGACAGCAGCAAAGGGAGCATCGAGGGGCAGCCAGTCACAGTTTGGCCAGAATGTAGAGTGACATTGGGGTTCGGAGGAGGCATTTTGGATGATAAAGTTGGAAAGAAACATTTTAGTTGGAAAGACCCATCAGTCAAGTAGAAGATACTTCATTCCCACCAGCAGAATCATTAAGTCCATGTAACACTGGACATTTTAAGTGCCAAATAAAAGGAGAAGACAAAATGCTGAGGACTGAAGTGTGGAGACAGAGGAGCCTTGTAATGAGAGGCACTCCTCTGACCTGGGATGAGTTAACAAAGAATCTTACATGTGTCTAAGGGAAGAGGACACTGGTTGACTTTCACTCCCTGAATGCCTTGCAGGAGTCCACCATCATAGCCTTCCTTTTTTCTTTCTTTTCTTCCTCTGTTTCTTCTTTCTTTCCTACATATCAAAAGTACATTTAAGTCTATTCTTGGGATAGACAAGCCTGGCTGAATATGTTATTCAAGAGGTTTTATATAACAAAGTCATCAAGAAAACATATTGCTTCATAACTGGGTTTGACAGAATATCTTAACATGTGTTGGATTTCTTATGACCGTGTCTGAGTACCAGACAAGTAATAAGTTAACAGAAAATTTAAAACTCATTCCTCAGATTCAGGTTTTAACAGCAAATTAATAATGAGAGACCTTTTCACATTACAAACAGAAAGGGTTTTTTGTTTACTGTTATTTTTATGTTGTCTTACATTGATAATCTCCAGCAAAATGGAAGTTCTTGTGAAAGAGAAGGTGCAAATGGTCAAAATCACCTAAAGGAAGGCAATGGCAGAGCAGAGGTCAATGGCAGAGCAGGACTCGTTAGTGGTTACCAATCAACCCTCCTAGGGGGCAGGATAATGGAAACATGAGTGGCATGGCTTTTGGAGCCAACAGACCCATGGACTCTACCAAGCTCTCTAATCTTGCCAAGTCACTTCTTTTTTGGTCTCATGACCAAGATTGGGATACTACCCCACAATCTCCTTGCAAGATTGTTTTAGTTGTTAAATAAAATAATGCATGCAAATAAATCCCTAGCTCAGGGCTTAGAACATGCAGGTGTTCAGTAATAGATCTCTCCTCCACAGTTATTCCCCACACTCATTCCCCCTCCCCCATAGTAGGACTTTGTGTGTATCTCTATTAAATGACACTGATAATGCTGCAATTCAATTTCCTGATTACTGGTCTATCTCTACCAGTAGATATGAGCCATTTAAGAATATAAGCCATGGTTTATACATTTCTTTCTGGTAACTAATAAAGTGAATAGTAGTTGTTCAATTACCATTTCTCACATGGTTGAATTTAAAAGCTCTCAACTCAGTTAAGGATCTAAAACTGACACTTTAAAAAAAATTACCATAAGCCAGTGTATAACGTGGTACTAAACCCTACAGTACAACAGACTTTTCAGAGGTATTGAGGTTCTAGGGAGAAGGAAAAGATGGAGTTTTATAAGGGAAATAGGACCTGAGAGAGGCTGGAAGATGGGGCAGCCCTGAATGGAATGAGGAAAGCTGCCTGAGAAAGGATGAAAGTGGGCAAGAGTATGGAGGCAGAAATGTGCATGTCACATTCAAGGCACAGGAAGAAGACTGGTATGATGCACTCAGAGGCAGGCACAGGTATTTGGATTTAATGTGGTGGGAACAGATAACCATGGTGGTGTCCGCAGAGGAAGTGACTTGAGTTGCTGATGTTTAAGCAAGGCCGGTGGGCACAAGGTCTAAAGCTTCCCAACACTTGGAGGAAGGAGAGTCCTTGAAAAGATCTGGGCTTTGCCTGGGGTTATTGGGGAAGGAAGTTCACGGAAAGGGAGTGGGAGCCCTGGAGCCTCCTGCATGAAGAGTTGGTACCAGTGGGTGGGTTCCCATCGTGCTGGACTTGTGTTCACAGCAGGAGGGTACCCAAGGGTCACCAAGCACCAGACACGCAGCCCAGCATCCTGAGGGACCAGGCATCCCAGAGACTCTGATGAGGAGGCATCGCTTCTCAGTTCAATGGCAACATCAGACACATGCTGTCCCAAGAGCAGCCCCAGGCCTTTCAAGAAAGAATGACAAAGAACAATTTGAAACGAGTTTTGGGAAGTAGCATTTTGTTGGAAATGGAGAATACATTTTCAAAAAAAGAGAGCCATAAATATGAGAATGACATAGTATTTCAGACTATAATGATACATTTTGTGCACAAAGTGCTTTCACATAGTGTCACATTTCACTCAACAACCCTGTGAGACAGACCTTATTCCCATTTCACAGATGAAGAAAATAAGGCTTGTGGTGGTGCGTGACTTTCCCATAGCTGTAGAGAGGATGTAACTCTCCCAAAGCTATAGATGCTGGAGCTGCCATTGGACCCCTGGTGTTGCGTTTCCTAAATCTACCTTGCACTTTTGAACCAAGCTGCCTGCCTCCAGAGAAACTGAGATGCTCTGAGCACAGAACATAACTCAGAAGAGGAAAGAAGACAGAAAAACAAACACTGCCACTGAAACCCACAGGGGCAATAGTGTGTAAATCCTGGTGAATGGCCAGCTCAGGGGTAAGCTGTGTCTCAGCAACTTTGGGTAAGAAAAGCAAGACACACCTTTTAGTGCCCTTGCTGGCTGCAATTTTAGGTGGGATACATCCATTGAAAGGCCTGCAAAGATCTGCTTGTGTGGGGAGCTTTTTTCAGAACATGTTAAAGTATCATAATTGCTCAGGTCTCCTGCAAATTGCTTGCCTTAAAGTTTCATTTATTACCATTTCCAAATAACCAAAAAAGCTTTTCCTTCCTTTGTGATAGTCTGAAAATTGAACAAACTGAGAGGACCCCATTCTCTGCTCGTGACTGCAGCTCGTAAACTGGGTTTTCTTACAAAGCACAAAGAAAGAAAGAAGAAAGGGCATTTTTCATTTCCAGCAAGAAAAATAAATTGCGAGCTGTTGTGAAATTATGTTGTTACTATTTTTAGTCTCACTATAAATCCATGTATCTGCTGGGATAGCTCAGAGCTGGTATACACATGGTCAATCTAACCTCCGAGTGTCTCATTATCCTACATATCTCTGGACAAGGAACAAAAAGATGAGGCCACTAACTGCTAGGGAGAGCTTGGGTGAGTGATGTCACTGTGCTGGTCTCTGTCTTGCCTACTTCCCAGGAGCACTGACACATGAACGGGTGCTTTGCAATCTACAAAGCATCGTGTCAGCGTAAACCTTAATTGTCACTGTGGTTAAAAACAACAACAGCGCTTATTTTATCTCCGATTTGTAATTTTGTGCCATCTTCAGGCTGGGTTCTGCTCTGCTTTGCAGCCTTTAGGAACTCCATGGTCAGTTACAATGAAGCTAGAGAAAGTCTAACTGCTGGAAGACAGAATCTGGAGGCTCCCAAATTATCATGGAGCCTTTACTTACATTATAGCGCTCGTTGGGGTTTTTACATCTGATGACAGTAGTAACTCCTGCAACCTTAGAAAATACATAGAAATAGAACAAAGCGATTGTCATATTTTTTAGAGTCAGATAGACCATGATTTAAATCATGTCTCTGCTATATAATAGCTAAGTAGTGTAGGCTAATTATATATCCTCTCTGTACCTTGATTTTCTCACCTAAAAAAACATGATAATCAAAAAGGATCATATTAACAAACATATTTAAAATATAACACAATGGGGTCACATAGTAAATGCCAAATAAATGTTAGTCCCCTACCACTTATATATTATATAGGCCCTTTGTTCTATGATGTACCAAAATAGAAATTACATTATACAGCTTACACTTTCTCAAATTGCCAGGGACTTTTTCTTTCAAGTTATTATTACATAATCTGTGTGTACCAGGAATTATGCTGGATACCAGCCACACAAATATGAATAAAATATAATATCCAAAGCATATAATAGTTGATGGATGGAATTAAGCTGAGTCTATAATATTTAGGGAAGTATCGAAACATACTCTATTGTGTAATGAAGGTCCTTCTGGGGCTGCTTCAGTGAAAACAAAGTGATCATGTCCACGAAGACAAAGCTGGATCTGTCTTGGTGATTATCACATGTTCAGCACCTAGTACAGAGGATAATGTTTGTTGAGTAAGTCTATTAGTAAATAGGAATGAACAGGAAGTAATTAACATAATACATGAGTGGCTACCGCTAATGTGTTGGATAACAGCCTCCTCCCGCCACATGAATCTCTTCCACACATCTCCAAGATGCAAGAATCATCTCCCAGGCGAGAATTCCTTAGTGGGGTTTTTTGTTGCAGGTGCTTGGAGAACTAGATGGAAATCACCAACTTTTCAGTATAAACCTCTCCTCCAGATACTGACCAAAATCATGCAGTCTGATAGTAAAGAAATCAAGCTCAACCCCAGATGCCTGACCCCTATCCAGAACATTTTGTGTGACGTCTTTAGAACTACATTTGACTAAATGTCTGTGCAATCTCCAGGAACTGACATCTGCCCTCCTATAGCTGCAGACAGCACCCACTAAAAGAAAAAGCCATTTGAACTCCAAACAAGTTCTATGCAAAACAAGAAATATTGTGTCATGTTTCAAGAAGGCAACCTACCAAACAGGCAGCTCTACCCACAGATCCGGGCATGGGGAAGATGTAGTTTTGTTTCAGAGAACTCACCATGCTTTGGGGTGGCCAGCTCCAAGAATCTGAGAGATTCAATCCAGTCTCACTCACTTGTATTAATCAGAAAAAGTGTAGTCTGAACTAATACCCTTCATTCTCATTTTAAACCAGTGTCACCTGCTATGCAAATGTCAGCAGGAGGCGGTTGCTGGTGATTGGCTCCTTCCCCCATTATCCAGAACAGCTCTTGCACACTAGGGGTCTTCATGACCCATCCCAGTACCACATGGCCTCACAGGGCCACCCAGAAAATCAAGGGACTCTATATGTATACCCTTAAATTTCTACCTGCAGGTGCAAACCTATGTTTATTAATACAATATAAACTCATGTTCATCGAGCTCTGTGCTAGGTGCTCCATATGTTTCACCTAGTTTTTATAACAATCCTCCGTGTAGGTAGTAGTATCATCATTCCCATGTTACCAATGAAGAAACTATGAGTTAGAGTATTCCAACATTTGTAAACAGCAGAGACTAATGTAAACCCAGACCACCTGGCTCTGAAGCCTTGCACTTATATGTCACATCATATTGTAACCTTCTTGTCCCATTCTCGTGAAATGACATGCTTCTTCTCTGCCCTCCCATCAAAGGGCATCTCCTTCATCACTGTCTCCTCATCCCCCTTGACTCCTAAGGAATGGTTTTTCAATTAATTTTCCATTCTTTTTCCTGTATTTTCAACCACTGCTTCTCTATTAATTTCTTCCACTCAGTAGCTAAGTCTCTCCCATCTTAAAAATAAAAATAAGTCCCTCAACCCTCCATCTATCTCTAGCTCTGTATCTTCTGCCTTTGTTCTCCTTCCCTTCACAGCCAAACTTCTTGAAAGATTTGACAGCATTCACTGACTCCAGCTTCACTTCCCATTTGCTTTTCAACTCACTAACATCAGGAGTCCATTTAACACCACTCCTGGGTAGGTTTTCTGGCCAAAGTCACCAATCAATCCAAGTGTACATCTGCAGACCCGACCGCCTCTCCACCCGAGCTCTAAATGTGTCATTGGAAGCACCTGTCAACATCTCTGTTTATGTGTCTCCCAGGCAGCCTAGACTTCATCTGACCCCTTGGCACCCCTGGTCATATCCTAGCCTTTCCCATCTCACCTGGCATAACCACCACTCACCGCTCAATCTAAATATCCTCCTGGATTCTTCTCTTTCTCCCAGCCTCCAGTGAAATCCAATTGAACAGCAAGTTCTGATGCACTTACCTAAAACTATATTTCAAATCCATTCACTTCTGTCCCTCTCCACTGAGCCCTCAAGGTCCTGGTGACAACACCTGAACCATCCACCTGGTGTCTGCCCACCCATGTTTGCCTTCTGACAACCTACATTTTATCCAACAGCTAAAGAATCATGTTACAGTATAAATCAAAGTACGTCACTCCCCTGCTTAAAACTTTTTGATGGCTTCTAGCTGCTTGTAGAATAAAATCCTGCTTCCCCCAAATCCCTGCATGACTTGGCTCTTTCTTAACTCTGCAAATGATATACACAAGGGCTTTGTGATCAGATGATACTGTGTCAAAATGTTCCATGTAACTTTGAGAAAGTTATATGTAAAGTCAGGATGATAGCACCTACTCATAAAGAATTTTTTGATTACTCTTTTGTTAGTTAAAATAAGAATGCACTTCCAACAAGTGTCATATATGTCAGAGTATTGTAGATCATGTGGAAGAATGTGGACCATTTGATAAATGGTGCTGAGAGAACCAGTTATCTATTTTAAAATATAAAACAAAATGGGTGCCTTTATCACACCATACACATAAATTTATTCCAAATACAGGAGTTTACATATTTAAATATGAAAGGCAAAAATTTAAAACTATTTAAATATATAGTATATGTCTTTATGATATGTTGATAAAGAAATTATTTCTTAAATAAGATATATAATAAATGCTATAAAATGAAAATATGAGCCATAGGAGATGCATATAGAGAAGATATATAGGATATTTTATATATGTGTATGTATATGTGTAAAGTATATGTATGTATTTATATATACACACATGAGAATATATGAGAACAAATGCATAAGAGAGTATATTTGCAAAACAAAACCAACAAAGGATTAGTATTCAGAATACATGAACATTTCTATAAGCCAATACGAAAAATACAAACAACCAAAATAGAAAAATGGGCCTAAGACATGTGCAGGTATTGCATACAAAACATAAATTGTCAGATCAAATGTTAGGTCTACTTTTCATATTTTGAGGAATCTCCATACACACCCAAAGAAAAAGAAGACTTTTCATCAAAAAGACACCTGCACTAGAATGTTTATAGCAGCACAATTCACAATTGCAAAGATGTGGAATCAACCCAAGTGCCCATCAATTCATGAGTGGATCAATAAAATGTGGTATATGTATACCATGGAGTACTACTCAGCTATAAAAAAGATGAATTAATACCTTTTGCAACAATTTGGATGGAACTGGAGACCGTTCTCCTACGCGAAGTATCTCAAGAATGGAAAAACAAACACCACATGTACTCACCATTGTATTGGGACTGACCTATGAGCACACATGTGCACAGAGGGAAGCAAAACTCAGTGGAAATCAACCAGGGAGGAAGAGGGGAAGAGGAAGGAAAAAAACCTACCTAATGACAAAAGGTGAAAGATTTATTTGATCTGAAGAGAAACTAGAGTATAAACCTACCTAATGGATACTATGAACACTATTTGGATGACAGGCACATCTGTAGCCAGGACTCAAGCATTACAAAAGTGATTCGTGTAACCTAAAATATTTTACCCCCTTAATATTTTGAAATGAAGAGAAAAATAAAATAAACATAAACTATCAATAAACATGTGAAAAGATTCTTAACCTCATTAGTAATTAAGGAAATGTAAATTAAGACCACAGTGAAATACCTTCTTATACCCACTCATTTGGCAAAAAGAAGATAATACCAAGTGTTGGTAATTGATACCATTTTTTAAGAAGACAATTTGCATTCAGTTGAGCATGTAAATAGTTCCAGGTCTTCAAATATGCTATTGTCCCTGCTTGGAATGCACCCTTTTAAATTGTCTGTCTAGAAAACTATTATCCGTGCTTTAAAACCCTGCTTAGGTAGCGTCTACTTACTGAACCCTCCTCAAATTCCCAGATGAAAAATGTATCATTTCTTCCTCTGTGTTCCCTGTGCAAAGTTGTACCATCCCCACATTACACTGTGCTGTAATTATGCGATTACATTTCTCCTCAACTAGCCTAGGAACTCCTAGAAAGCAAGGGCTGTTTCTTGCTGCCCGAGGGCTCAATACGCGGCAATAAAGGAACTTAAACCATTGGGACTCCAGGTCTCCCCTGTCCCTCTCCATTGCCACTGTGGCCCCCTTAACTCTGTGGCAGCTGCAGGCTGCGGTCTATGCTCCCTTCCCAGGAAGCCCTGGGCTCCTGCACCCTTTCCTGCTTCTCTCTCAGCTTCACAATTTCAGCACGCGCAGTTCTGATGCATTTTCACAGGCCTCAACCCAAAAGCAATCAAGGAAACCTGTCCACATTTTGAATGAGATATCAATTAAAAATATCTCACTCTTGAGTGATTTCAAACTCCAAAGCTAGTTTTTACTCTAAAAGGACATTGAATTCCTCATTCTACTGACCCCTGTGGGAGACACTGCCATTCAGGACTTGGATGAAGGTGACTTCCTATAATCAAGTAAGATGTATATTTAGGGTTTGGCAGCTTCCTGACTCACAGCTTCTGTCCCTTGATCACCGGGGCCCTTGTATTGAGGGGCAGACACAAACAAAACAGCAGTGACTTGGTTGTGCGGCAGCCCGTGTCATTTGGCTGTGTTTATAGTCAGCCCAGCTGCAGCCAGTCAGCAGCGATGACACTTGGGGAACAACAGTTGCTTTTCCAAATCAATATATGAGACTTCGTGGTGTAATAGAAAGAACATGATAGAAGAAGCACTGGGGTGGATTTCCAGCTCAACTACTCTGCGATTCTGTGGTTTTCCTCCAAAAAATAACCTCCCTGGACCTCAATGTGCCTGACTGGACAATAACTATCCTGCGTATTTCTCCAGGGTAGGGAGAGGTTTTAAGGATTAAATGCAATGATGAATTTAAACTCTCAGGGGCTATACAAATATTAGTGTTAGCCAACATTTGTAATGCTTTCTATGTGCTGGACATGACTCTAAGCACTTTACATTTGTTGATTCATTTAATCCTACCAGCAATTCTATGAGCTATATACTATCAGTCCCATTTTTCAATATGAAAAAATAAAGATACAAAAAGTTTAAGAACTTGCTAAGATGACAGAACTTGTAATGCAAGATCCAGGATCTGAGACTAAACTTTATTTTTTTTTAAGAGGTAAATATACTTTTTTTGTTTGTTTGTTCCTTCCCTATTGATTTTTTTTTTATTGTTTGTTGTTTATAGGGGTACAGATGTTTAGGTTACGTATGTTGCCTTTGCCCCCCCTTCCCCCCAAGTCCCAGTCCCAAGCGTGTCCATCTCTCAGAGGGTGCGCATTGCACCCTTTGTGTATGCATATATCC
>RJWJ010031076.1:0-19449 GCA_004363605.1 Indri indri | reverse complement strand
AAAGTACTACAGACTGGGTGACTTAAATAAGAGGAAATTTATTTTCTCTTAGTTCTGGAAGCTGGAAATTTCAAGATCAAGGTGGTATCCAATTCAATTTCTGGTGAGAGCTCTCTTCCTGGCTTGTAGAGGGCCTGTTTCTCACTTTGTCCTTATATAGTAGATGGACAGAGAGATTGTTGGTGTCTCTTCCTCTTCTTATAGGGGCACCAGGCATATCAGGGCCACACCCTTATTATCTCATTTGATTTTTACTACCTCTCACAGGCCCTGTCTCCAAATTCAGCCACATTGGAAGTTAGGTCTTCAACATATGAATTTTAGGAGGACACTTTCAGTCTGTAATAGTTCTTATTTTGCCTTATGCTACCATGTAAAGCAAGACTCATCGCTTTTGCATACCAATCCAATAAATATTTGGAAAATTGTTAACTCTGTAGCTCCACTAGCCAAACGGTTTTCAAGTCTCTTCGTAATTTAGGCCATTTTCTAAATATGGGCCAAAAGACCTCTGTCATTTTAGCAAAGGATAACCCAAACATTAATAATGTGAGCTCACTTAATTTACTTAGTTATAGCAGGAACTTTCATTCTCATGATTCTAATTTTAACGTAGGTATTATCCCAAAATGTAAATAAGGAAACTAATCTTTAGAGAAAAACATTAAACAATTTGTCTTTCATAACCACCTGGTTTCATAATTTTGACCATTCTATGAAAATTCTGACTTCACATATTTTTTCCCACACTCTGACCTCATATTGGGATGTTTGGAGGTCTACTCTGCACCTCTGTGCCAGAGATGGGAACATAGAATGTTGCTGAAGATACTGTACACTAGCTGAAAAGTTAGCTAGGGCTTCTTCTTCTGTGCTGCCATGTTATCTTAACCTGTCTCTTGGGCTAGACCTTCCTGGTGCACCATACTTGGTACTATTTCTAACCTGGAAGTAATATATGAGAGGAAGGGGGGAGAGGTATAACTTGTTTTTTCTCAACCGTGAGTACATTTTTTCTTAGGTTAGAGTTTTTGGAAATTCAATTATGAAATAGTAGTTCCAGTTATCAGAATCTAAATATGAAATTTTGGGTGGAAAATGTGTTTCTCTCATTCTCCCTTCTTTTAACTTGTTTATTACAACATACGTACAGTATAGCCATAGAGGTGCAGCTCTATTTATGTTCAGTGTGCCTGCTGAATGCTGCAATAAATAGAAAACCAATATTCCTATTACAACATGAAATTTACTAGCTAGGTTAGTGAATGTGAAAGAAAGTAACCATTTCTTAAAGAAGGGCAGATTGTAAAGGACTTAGTTTTCAATGCATATGTTATTCTGCTCCTATGCCTTGTGGGCTCTCAGATGCACAACAAAGAGAAAAAGAAGGCTTAGTTGATCCAGCTTTTTGCAGCAAAGGGACTCAGAAGTGTTTTTCCTTGAAAACCCAAGGAAAATCAATCTCAGAAACAAACATGCTGTAAGTTTTTTGGATACAACAATGCATACAAAAAGTGACCCTTTCCAGAAAATATAGCTCCAAAGAACATAGAACTATGTATTGTGACTATCACACCATTGATTAAGAAGTATAAGAATATATTTTTAAAGAAAACCTTTATTTATGATTTAATCATAAAATATGTTATTTGTACCTACTGTGTGCCAAGCCTTGTCTAAAAACCTGGGGCTAGAAATGCAAATAAATGCCATGAGTGTTCTCAACAACTTCACTGTCCAGAGGAAGTCACAAACGCATAGAGAACTGATTACAGAAAAATGTGATAACTGCTAAAGGAATATGTAACCAATGCTATAGGAGTACAAATTAGAGAAGACGGGTTCTCCTTAAAGGGTCAGGGAAGCATTCACATTATAGCTAAATTTGAAGAAATGAGATAATGTAATCCATATTATACAAATATCATTTAAAAAACAGAATTAAAGATTTTTGTCTACTAAAATGTTGTCAGACTCACTTTTGAAGACTTTAACTAAATTTTCTAGTTAATCTTCTATTGTTTCTATAATAAAAGCAACAACTCCTCAAAACAAATTCTCACACATGTAATATAAATTAAACTTCTCTTAGATTTGAGGAAAATGTGATCACAAAAATATTGCTTTAACAATTACATTTCTTTTTCTTCAGAGCTGCTTGTAACTTAGTGCATACCATATTTATAACTGGCCTCATCATTGTTTTGAATATCAGAAACTTTTCTTTTTCCTTCATCCTCTGAATTTACAACTATAATTTTGAACATTAAGATAGACCCATACATGAAAATAACATTTAGCAACAGCACGTGCTTTTATTATGTCATTCCAAGTATTTTCTTAGAAGCATCTGTGCTTTCTTGGACCTAGAGTAAGCTGAATATTATACTGTCTTTTAGTTTTAAGTTACTTAGTTGAGTTTTTCCAGAATCATTTTTCATTTAGTCTACATAGGATTGTTTGAACACTCAGTTTAGAGTGATGATATCAAATAGGATAGAAGAAACCCTCAAGAATATGTTTGCTGGAGTTGGTGCTGCCTTTTAGCTCCTCATAATTTTATATAAAAGCTTCAACTTCACATCATCACATCAACTTCTGGCCTTCAGGCAATAAGTAGGAAAGACAATGGGTGAGATATAGAAAGAAAATTTGCTTTACCAACAAAATCTATATAGAAACTCACTACATGTGAGTAGAGGAACATAGTCCTAGATCACATACTGCAAAATTTTAGTAGAAATTTATAAAATAATGTTTAAAACACTAGAATATACCTTCCATAATCATAATAGTTATTTGAGTGATAAGAGAAAGAGTCCAGATAATTTTTCCTATTGATGTGGAAGACTTCTCTATTTTGAGAAGTAGAGGTTGCTAATGAAGTGCCTAAGAATAACTGGCATTCTGACAAGACCATTTGAAAACAATCTATTTACAAACTCTATCAAAGCATCATAGTAAATATGCAAAAGTATTTTCTTGTGATATTATTTCAAAATATAAAGTAAATTTCTGATTTTTCGTATCTTATGTTGAACTAATTACAGAAAAATACGGCGATTAGGGTTTAATTATGTAGAACAAAGAAAGAATCAGAATTGATTATTTCTGAGGTTTCTCCCCCTACAGGGTTAATTGGAGAGGACGTATCCTCCCAATAAAACTATGTAATAATATGAAATAACATCTTTTAATTTACTTTGATTTTTACTTCAACAACAGTGTCGTAAGTAGGATTATCATCATGAAACTATTCTAAGATTTTGTTAGTTTTTTCCAGGGCCTCATTTAATCTGTCAAAATTAAAATAATTCTCTTGTAAAGTGTTTGTCTTGGCACTATCCTTGTGGACCTTCTTTTCCTTAATTCTTAGTTGGTCTAATACTGCTATATTCTCATTTATCTGTGATTTTGCATGTAATTTAGCTATTTTCCATGTCAGTTTAATTAACACTGAGAAATGGTTCATCTTTTGCAAAATATGCAGCTTTTTCTTTTATAAGCAACTTGCATTGGATTTGCCTTCTGTTTTAACATTTGACAATTGGCAAAGAGTGCAGTGGACTTACACTTTGATGTTGATGTGATAGGATAAATCACACACTGACACTATGCTTGAGTGGGAAGGACTCAACTTTATCAGTGAATGTTTTCATGTCCTGATGACCTTTCTTCCCTCTGTAACCTATTAACTCTGACTCAGACAAATTTTTTAATATTTCTAACTTTAGTTTCTTTGTTTTTAAATGGAGATAATAAGAGTTCCTACCTCTTAATGTTGTTGTGATAAGTAAGTTAAATGTTTTCTATAAAGTGCTTAATAGGCCTTCTGGCTCAGAACATATGCTCAATATATGTTGGCTATTATTTCATTAAAAGCTATGCAAAATCATCACTAACAAATGGTGGGTCAGAATAGTAGCACAGTTCAATGTAAGGTGTCTTAGACTAACTATAACACAAATTAAGCTAAGCATTCTTTCTTATTTCTTAAATTTCACTTTATCACAACAAAAAGAAATGAAAACAATGCCACGATATCATTAAAATATAAGCAACTAGACAACTTACAGAATGGGAGAAAATATTTGCATGCTACACATCCAATAGAACACACATACACTGCTGGTCGGACTGCAGACTAGTATAACCTCTATGGAAAGTTGTATGAAGATACCTCAAAGAACTAAAGTAGAACTACTATTTCATCCATCAATTGCACTACTGGGTATTTACTCAAAGGAGAAAAAGATATTCTGTGACAAAAACATCTGCAGTCGAATGTTTATAGCAGCACAATTCACAATTGCAAAGATGTGGAAACCCAAGTGACCATCAATATATGAGTGGATTAATAAAACGTGATATATGTATACCATAGGGTACTACTAAACCATAAAAAAACAATGGTGAACTAGCACCTTTTGTATTATCCTGGATGAAGCTAGAGCCCATTCTTCAAAGTGAAGTATCACAAAAATGGAAAAATAAGCACCACATGTACTCACCACCAAATTGGTACTAATTGATCAATGCTTAGGTGTATACATGGAAGTAATATTCATCAGGTGTTATGCAGGTGGGGAGGGAGGTGGAGGAGATGAGTAAATTCACAACTAATGAGTGTGGAGTGCACTGTCTGGGGGATGGGCACGCCTGTAGCTCTGACTCAGGTGGTGTAAAGGCAACATATGTAACCAAAGCGTTTGTACTCCCGTAATATTCTGAAATAAAAAATTAATATAAGATATGCCTTCACTGAAAATTCATAAAAGACCAAAGGGAGGCAGAATTAGAGTAGTCATACCACAAGATTTCCTAAGAAGCATCTTTAGATATCACTCTTTCTCCATAAATCCCGCATTTTTAGTAGCTGGGCCAAAGCTCCTCTCTTTTCTCTACTCTGTCCTCTCTTTTGGTTTTTCTCACTCACACCAAGCATCCTTTTTCCACCTTCTTCGACATTCCAGATTTATTTTTCCACAATTGATTCCTTTTTATTCCTTATCCATATAAATTTAGCCTTCAGGCCTCTTCCTGTTTTCTTCACCAATTTTTGATCAACAAAGATCTAGAGACCAAGCAATTCCATCGAGAATTCTCCATGAAGACCAAAAGGGGCCTATTCTCGGCCACTGCTGACTTTGGTTCTGCTCTTTCTGTTTTTAATTGTTGTTGGAACTTAGTTCAGTCATTTCACTCAGTTTTCTCAAGTGTGGAATGATTTGAACCCTGTGATATCTAATCTGACTTTCTACTAAAATTTTGTATGAGTTTCTAATTATATAACTCCCCAATTTAAGAACATTTATAGCATACTTGAAAAATGAAAATCAATATTAATACTTAATCATTTTTGCTGAAAAGATTCTTGGTCAACCACAGGAAGATAACACATATGTTATTCAAAACAAGTAGAAACCTAATTTATTTCCCTTTCTCTTCCCTGTCAATGACAAACGTATTTCTCATGCTGAACTAACATGTTTTAAAGTTTCTTTACCTTCAAAGTGTATCTATTAGAAAAATAAATCAAAATTAATTCAAATTAAATAGCTGTTGGAATTTGTATTAAGGAATGTTTAACTGCTTTTACATTAAAAAATTTAAAAATTGTATTTTTATTGTTCTCTTAAGTTTTTATTCTCTGAAGTTTTTATATTTACCATTTGAGCATCATTCAATTTATTTGTGTTCAGATATAAATTTAACTGAAGAATATCAAATAAAAGTAAATATGATGGTGAAGTTTAAAATGATTAAAGAAATCAAAGAAAAAAAGAAAAACAAAACAAAAAATAGAGTCATTTCTTCTCTTCTTTAATATTGGCTGACCCGGTGACAGTAATGTGAAAGCAGCAGAAATAATATTTTAGGACTCCCTAAATAGTGATATTTTAGGGACCTAGAAATTAATAAGATCTGGTAGCTTCTGCTTTTGTGCTCTGGGGAAAGGCTACCACCAAGTAAGAAGTCCAAGTAACCTGAGATGGTCATGCTCTGTGCGAAAAAGTCCAAGCTAGCCATATGGAATGGTAACAGGGAGCTGGAGAGACAGGGGCAGGGAGGGAGGGAGAGAGAGGAAAAAATAGATATTGAGATTGACTGGGAATGGCCCAGCCAGCTGTCTACTTTTCCAACCATTCATGCTAAGGCATCAGAACATCTGCTTGGATGTTCCAGCCTAATAGACATCACATGAGACACATGAGATGTCCTCACTAAGCCCCACCAAATGGCAGAACTGTGTGAAAATAAATTATATATTGCTTTAACCCACTGGCAAACAATTTTTTTTTTGTCATTTTATGCCATTAGCAAAAAATATTCTTGAAAATAAATTGGTACCTAGAAGTGGAATAATGACAGACTATAGAGATAAAACATATGGCCTTATCTTTTGGACCAGGTGCCAGGCAGAGACTTTAAGATTCTCAAGGAGGTTGTTAATAGAGTCTGCAAGAGCAGGGTGAGGTTGCTACTGAAAGCTGGACAACAGGGACCCTGAGTGATCTACTGGAAGAAAAAATTTTTACCTGGGGGCAATGTGAACAATATAAAGAACATCTAATGATCGTGTGATCTAAGAAGATTCTCAAGCAGAATGTTGAAACTGCTAACTGCCTTCTTTTAGTTGACTATGGCAAAGTTTAGGAGTAGTAAGATAAAGAAGGAAGTTTTCAAGTATTCAAACAGAATTGAAAGCATTAAAGGAGCCAGGACTTGATAGGTTTGGAATTAAAACTGTTTTTCATTCTCATTCTTGCCTAGAAAAAAATATTACCAAAGTAAGAAATGGTTTCAGGGCACAGGTCAAATCCCAAGTGCCCCCAATAAAATATACCCTCAGAATAAACATTAAAACAAAGGTTTAATTTTTTTGAAACCTCGGAAAAATTTAAGATGGTACTTCCTAAACACTCTCAGCCGGAGAAATGGGTATTATAAATCCACCAAAGCGTGCTTCCTAGGTTCTCTCTTCTAAGTAAAATGGCTTTTGAGAATCTTATGGGCACTGATGTAAGCCCGACATAGAAAGGGATTTATCTTAAATAGGTTCGCAAGTGTGGCTTTTGTCTAAGGGTATGGACCACTTGCTTAATAGGAAACCCACAATTTAAAAAAAAAAAAGAATTATAGCTATTTATAATGTCAGAGCACTGCTGTGCTGTCCCGACCCATGCCCCATCCGTGGAAAAATTCTTTTCTGTGAAACTGATCCCTGGTGCCAGAAGGTTGAGAACCATTGCTTTAGACCATAGGTCTTTGAACTAAGAGCAGCTCCATCTGAGGAGCTGTACTTACACAACCAGAGCTGGGGAGCTGCCCTAAGCTCCCTTCCCACAAGTTCTTTTGCAATGTGACCATAGGATCACTCCTTTAAGAGGTGGATCCTATGTTTCCTCACCTTGAATCTGGGCTTGTCTTGTGAGAGCTTTGACCAACTGAATGCAGCATTCTGCGCATTTCAACCTAGACATTATGAAGGTCTGGCAGCTTCTGCTTTTATATTCTAGAGAAATCTAGAAATCTGGATCTGCCATGAGGTGATGTAAAGCAAGCCAACCATATGGAAAGTCTACATGGAGATGGAGAGAGAGAGAGAGGAGAGAGAGAGGGGCACCTAGCCAGCCTTCTGTTTTTCCAGCTGTCCTGCTGAGACATGTGAATGAAAAAGCCATATAGGACATTTCATCCACATGAGATTCCAAGTGGAGCAAAAAATGAGCTCTCTTTACTGAGCCTTACGGTTATTGCAGAATTGTGAGCAAATAAATGATATTTGTTGTTTTACCTACTAAGTTTTGGGTGTAATTTATCATGAAGCAATAGATAAATATCTTAATCAGAAATTAGCACTTAAAATTGGTTTCTTAACACTTCAGATGTCCTTATCAAAATACAAAATGTATTTTATTAATCAGTACAACATATGGAATGTTAGATATAATATTTTTTATTGAAGAAATGGCTACTTTGCAGTACTTTGGTCATTTAGAAAGATTTCATCATTAAGGACAAGAATATGGCAAGCACAGAATGACTTTGATATACAGCCTCATTTGTCATTTTTTTGGTCCATTTCACAGAAGAAACTGTCACTTAACTGTAATACAGGGCTGTTTGCTATTGCTGCCATCAGAATGTCATGTGTTAGTCTTAAAATTAACTCTTCATTCAAAACATGAGTTGAAGGCCTAAGGACAGTAAGAGGTTTTCCCAGGTTAAAAGAAAGGGTAGTAATAAATTTTTTTTATGCCTCTTGGCCTATATATGTTTTTATGTTTAACAGAGTTTAACCTAGGCTTCCTTTCTTTGTAAGATACTATGTGCAGGTGAGGTTGTGAAGGAATAAAGCATAATAGATGCTACCTACTTCTAATTACCAGAATTTCAGATACTTATTAGAAACCCAAAGACAACTGAAGAGTCAAATTGAATTGAGACAATTTATAACAAGAGGGAATTCTAGCCATTGCAGTGAGTATGAGAAGAGGTTTGATATTGTAAATACATTTCTTCACTTTGTATTAATTTCTTTAGAGAAGGAGAAAGGAAAAGAGACAGACAAAAGCAAAGATATATCTGTAAGTTTAAAAAATGACACATTCTTCATGAAATTCCACAATACATGATCTCACATATCAGAAATGATAACAGGATAGTGTGAGGCTACCTTGTTGTCAACAACTGTACTTTCTTTCATTTTTACCAGTAAGCCTCATACAAATTCAATTCTGTTCTATTGAAATTAACACAATCCAAAGGTAGAATTAAATTTCATTTTTTTCTATTCAATAAACATGTGTGAGTCCCTAGAACCAGATATAAACAGTAGAGATTAAAAAGCAAAATAAACTCTGGAATTCCATTATCTACAAAGTATGCACCATAGTGGAAGTAGACAGAAGACAAAGTGAAGGCTGCAATAAAACCGAGGTGATAAGTGCTAGAGTACGAATAAATACAGGATACTATGAAATCCAGCTAAGGGGAAGTTTAATCTTTAATCCAGACTTCACTGTCAGGGGAAGCTTCCTTGAGGAATTGGAGGACAGGACAACAGGAGCTTCCTGAGTGCAGACAGTTAGAGGTGGCTTCCGGGCAGAGGCAGGGACACACACCAAAGGTCCAGGGCAAATGGGGTCTCGGGACAACTACATGAAACTACAACCCTGCAGATGAGTATGAAACCCAGGCAAATGGAGGACCGGAGAAAAGTTAGTGTTTGCAAACTTGCAAGAAAGGAGGCTGAAGAATTTGAAATAAATAAGTGATGTGATATCTTAGAAACTCCTTTGACAGCTCTATGGAGACATACTGAGAATGCCAAAAATTTCTAGAGGATGTGCGGGGGCCTGAGCTGTTTTGTTTTCTGAAAGGTGGTTATACTCTCTCCAGGTGGTCACATTCCCTGTCATTGCTTCCACTGCAGCTAACCTGTCAGATCTCACCTTTGGACTTAACCCACAACCTGATATTCCCACAGGCACTTTAGACTCATTGGTACAACAATCTCAAATATACACAATAAAATTTATTTTTCAAAAGTGTATCTATCATATTTTCTCATTGAATTGCTTCCTTTCTAATATTTTCTAGCTCAGGGTAGGTTTTCTGAGCTACCTAATCAGCCCCAAATAGAAATCCGGTTGTTGTCCTTGACTCCACCCACTAGGAAGATGGAGCCTTATCTGACTACTCACCAGTGCATCTCTAACACAGAACAATGCTTGGCACACAGTAGATACTCTCTAGATTGATGGATGAATGGATGGACGGATAGATAGATTTTTTGGATAAATAAATGAATGAATTTTTGCTTTATTTTTGTCTGTTTTTGTTTGAAAATACATACTAATGAATTAAGATGTTTTTCAGAATGTGAACTGATTTAAAGGAGATTCCATAACATAGTTGAATACAAAGAACCATTATACCAGGTCTTTTTTTTATTTAGTTATAATATTAAGTGTTTTTTAAATTTTGTTTGAAACAGACATTGTATTAAAAGATAGCCATTAAAATAGACCAAGAACAATGTGGTTTAGTGAAAGGTGTCTGACTTTGTTATTTGTAGTGAAACTGTAGCATACGTTTTAAAAGTATTCGTTTGAATTTTGGGCATACCACTCAATAACAGTGTAACTAAATTCAGGACATTCATCCTCTATGTTCCTCAATTCCCCTATCTAGGAAACGGAGACAGCAGTATTACCTACATCAAAGAGCTAAATGAGATAGCAAACATGAAGTTCTTTTAAGAGTATTGAGCTTAGTAACTATTAACTACTATTAATATTAAAGGACAATGATTTTATAAAGAAGTGCATTTTGTATAGCTTTGTGTGTGTGCGTGTGTGTGTGTGTGTGTATAAGAAGATCTTCCAAAATGATCTTACTTCCGCCCATCTTTGAAACATCAGGCTAGGTATCTCCCTTGTAGTCCAATAACCATAGCAAGTGAGATCACACAATATAGTGGATTCTGGAGCTGTGGGGACTGGGTTCAAATATTGATTGCACCAGTGACTAATTGTGTGACCTTGAACAAGTTGCTTGTTTTCACTATGTTTCAATCTCCTCAGCTATAAAATATGGATAAGTGCCTAGTTATAAGGATTAAAGGAGTTAGTATCGTAATAAACTTAGAGCAGATCCTAGGAAACAAAAAGCAGCACATGCTCCAGAATGCTTGCTTGCCTGTTGAATAATTGAGTGAATGAATGTCCCTTTAAGTTGTATAGATGATGAGATTCCTCACATTAATATTAAAGACTAATGGGTAAGGTGTCAAAGCCTGAGAAATAGTCAACAGACAATAGTGAAAATGAAGAACAAGATTTCATGGAAGTACAGAAAAGAAGTTTTGCTTTCTTATTCTCGAAAAGCAGACAAGTTACACTGCCTTAAATGCCAGGAGGCTGCATATTCATTAATCCACTTTTATAAGTGATGTAAAAATAAAACATATGGTGAGCATTTTAGAAAACCCAAATGATTATTTTTAAACTAAGTATTTAAGAAATGATTTAGCATAGGAACTAGGATCAAATATTTCATAGCATGAGCATCCACTTGTGCATTCCAATCAATTTCTAAACTTTTACTTCCAGACTGGAATACATGGAACTTGAAATAACTTCAGAAAGATTTTTTTATGTTTATTTAGCACAAGGTAGAATAAAATACTTAAAGTAGTAGCATAATTATATATATTAAGTATAATATATAATATATGACATATATAGTATATAATATATAAGTTAATATACATATAATATATATTATATGTGATTACATATAATAAATATAATAAGAAACTTAAAATAGTAGTAAAGGATAACAGTTATTAAATGTATACTGTGTAATACCTCAGTCATTCTTACTACAACCCTAAGAAGGTGGAGTCCTTATTTTGCAGGTGAAGAAAAAGGCCAAGCAAGGATAAATAGCTTGCTAAGTCTCCATGGCTTGGAGGGGTAGGTAGGATTCCAACTCCACATCTCTGATTTTTTTTTCCTGGATCTCTACGGCCCATTCTGAATTAGTACTTGTGATATTACCGAGTTCTTAAGAAAGTACTACCTTATATCATGGAGAAAATGGAGCATATCTCAAAAACAGTAAGTTGACAAAGTCTTAGTAACTAAAGGGTTGGTTCTTAATTATCAGAAAACTAGTTTGTCTTATCATGACCTGTAACTAGGCACTGCTCAGTTTCTGCCTTTAAAGGAGCCAGTGTAGTGACTGATAAAGGCAGTTTTAATAACTTTGAATTATGTAACATTTTATAATTGACTTTGTGAAGTACTTTATTTTCATCTTTATGGAATATGCTGCAAATTCTCTGAATTCATGCTTCACTTATCTTCCCAATTCTCAGCCTCCTTAAATTTTACATCATGATTATCTTATGTGAGATCATTCACCTGGGGGTTCTGTTCTTTAGCCTTTGGCTAAATTAGCCTTAAGTCCTTAAATTTCACTAGAAAATTATCTCACAAATTAAAAGTCCCAAAGCACGTAAGCCAAAAATTGATTTTATTTTACTTGTACTGAGTTCTATAGATTATGCTGCAAAATTAAACAGGATTTTAAAATTGTGATCTATAATACTAGAATCCCTAACTAATATAAACTAGATTACTTCTTGCTTTTATTTTACCCATTTTCCCCTAACTATTTGCAAGGGAATATTGAAGGACTTTTAGTTTAATAAATCTATTAACATAGGGAAAAAGTGAATATATTCTTTTGTCTCAATTTTGTTCTGTATTTTTTTCATAGTTTAAGTTATGGACCTGAGGTGTGTTATCATGGGGTTTTGTTGATTTGTTTGTTAGTTTTAAAATAAAAACTCTTTGAGACCTTTTACAATTAAATGGAAATTTAGGCAGAAACAGAAGGAACACCAGATGGGAGTCTCTCAAGAGGTGTCCTCAGAGATATCACATAAAAGTGAGGTGATCCTAGGTGAGCAGAATATAACAGAATTTGTTACTGCAATAGTATCTTAATGCAAAGAATGTCTGTGCAATTCATATGCTAAGTAAACAGTATGTTACATATATATGTACAGAATCATCTTGAACTAGAATATACTTCAAAATATAATGTAGTCCAACTTCCTTATTTATGGAAAAGTAGCTTGAGGCACAGAGATCTCAAGCAATGGTTAACAATGTCACAAAACTCATTATTTTTTGGTAGAGATATTATTAAAATCTGATGTCCTCATTTCGAGTCTGGTATTCTTTTCTATAAATCCAAATTGTTTCTGAAAATATAATACAAATGTATTATATATATATATATATATATATGTATATAAAATATTCCTGTGTGTAGCAATGTTTGCCCTTTTGCAACTTCTTTTTTTAAATTCCAGAGGAGGTTAGAAAGCATTGCATTACAGACATCTTTCTCTTTGAAGGCAAAAGGTTTGACCTGAGTGCCAAAAACTTATGGAGTATGCTTACTAACTATATGTTTGAGACGAGAACTTGTAGAATGAATGTAAATACGTTCATTTGTGTTTGGGATTTTAGTCAGCGATCACATCGTGTGTAATTGCCTTAGGAAACCACATGACCCTCTATCTGCTCTCTTCTCATTTACAGTCTTAATGCTTTTCAAACTCACTACTAATATTGCTCAAAGCTGAGTGACATACTGATAATTTCAAAGAAAAATGTTTCAGAATTCTTCTGCATTAACTTAAATAATTTTAGTAAAACACAAATACTTTACACATTTTATGTGAAATACAAAGTCAGATACAAATTCCTCCTATTTACTGCTTCACAAAACTATACAACAAATTGACGAATTAAATAGAAACAAAACCATGATGTTAATGAAATTGAAGTTGGAATACTTAATTTTATGTAATTATTGGTATAAATCTGCTAAATCTGCTTCTTGTTAACTAAATTGCTGTATACCACATGATTTTAACACAGATTACTATATCACAGGCACTTTTTAAAAATGTAAATTATACCATAATTCTATATATAACACCCACATGTATATATGCATACATATATAATGTATATGAATATTTTAAAGACCAATAATGAAACAAACACACAGCTACTCTCCACCTAGTTAGTGTAAGACATTAACAAGCAACTTTGAGACCTGCTTTGAACCCTGCTTTGAACGCTGAGAACTCCTCTTTGATCTCTTCTCCATCCTTACCTGGTAATCCCTATGCTGATTTTAGAGTTTATTAGTCATTCCTTCCTTTATAATCTATCAAACATATTATATATATATATGCATATCAAAGATTATATATTGATTAGATTCTCCTATTTGGGGAATTCATATAATGTGGATATTCATTCATGACCTTTTTTGCCTTCTATGTTGAGCTTTTTGGAATGTAACTATATGTATGTGTTTATAGTATATATAATAGAATATACATACTACTATAAGTGGATATTTATGTTACAAATACTTATGCTATGAATATTCCAGTACATGTCTTCTTGTATATACATAAGAGAATTTCACCTAAACAGGAACATTTTGTTGTTTGGGATATGCACATCTTTGACTTTTGGGTGATGCCCCCAAATGGATTTTCAATATATATATATTTTAAATTAACCTTTCTCCCCATTGTTATAATTTATATACTTAGTGAATGGGAAGCAAATTAACCTAGAATGTTCCCCTTTTGCCAGAGGAAAGCACTAGTTCTTAGGAGAATATGTGTGGTGTTCCTTTATTCACCATCATGAGCCTAAATAGAGGTGGTCATTTCTCTTATAAAGTTTATCAATAATAGTCATGTCAATGAATCCAACAGGTACTTTTTAGCCCTTATTTTTACCAGACCTGACTTTAGCAAGATTGAACAGTCCCTTCTTCTCAAAACTTCCTCTTCTTCTGGTTTCTATGATATTACATTTCCTGGCTGTGCTCTTGCCCCTCTGCCTACATTTTTTTGTCTCATATTGAATTATCTTCTCATTAAATATCAGATTTCCACAGGAGTTTGTTTCAGGCCTTCGTCTCTTCTCTTTCTTTTCCTCTCTCCTGAGATTGTTATCGTTTGACCTCATGTATGTAAACACTACAGGCTGAGAACTCCCTGAGTCATGAATGCAAGTATTAGCTTCACAACTTCTTCTGTAAGCCTCAAGGACACCTCAAACTTAAAGTGCCAAAGTAATTATCTTGTTATTCTCCCCTAAATACCTTCTCCTCAGTCTTGCTCATCTTAGTTATGGGCTCCCCATTTATGACGCAAAAGCCTGAGGCTCATGCTTCACATCTCCTTCTGACTTCTTCATAGCTTCATGTGCGCAGAAACATGTATACAAATTTTTTCCACATTTTCTAATAAGATTAAATAATTAGGGTGAGGCAGATGTATATAAACAAGAGAGTTCTTGAATATAAGAAACTACGATTAAATGCATGGATACCTTTTCAAACTAGAAGCACACACGAATGGAGAGACTAAAGAGAGATCCTAAGGATGTTAAGAAACACACAGATTAAAAAAGGAACTAAAGTGGAGACAGATTCAGGAATAGGTCCTCCCAGATTATTGGCACTCAGAGTGTTACAAGAACAGCAAGAAACAGATGCAGAACTGAAAAAGAGATGGATCAGAACAAAATAAAAATGAAAGAGCAGTTGTGGGAAAAGGTGAAGTGGTAGGAACAGTGCTTGTCTTTTTGTTGGATAGAAGACAGTTTCTGCTGCACCAGGGAGTGAGACCTAGTCCACAGTGGATTGCTGGTTGATTAATAAAGGCAGGTCCTCATGTGGGAATAAAATAAAAGTGATTATTAAATGTCCAAGGAATGGAAAATAATTCTTATTGGGTTGGTCTGCGTCTGTAATTTGTTAACTTGTGACTAAATGCCAATGGTGGCAGAAAAGACACCAAATGTCTAAGAGTCCAAATCATGGTAGTCCAGCAGAATGACCAAATGGAGAAATGAATGAATGACTTATGAAATAAATTCTAGAAGAAGCAATGGATTTTGAAATGTTGCAATGAAACCTTGATGTCTCTATTATTTTACTTATGATTGTCAGGGAGGTGTGTTTATGTTTACTAGTGAGTGGGCTTTATAAACGTCTACTTAACAGACTTCTATGTATTGTGGAGTTCTCTTTTTATTGTTCTCTTTTTAAAGATTAGCTGGATAGAAAATGAGGACAGGGTGGGGGTTAACTTTTTTTTTCTTTCTATAATTTACTGAATCTAAAAATGTTGTATGTTGTCACCTTTCTTGATTTTTCCAATAATATGGTTTATTTCTGATTATGTTGTGCCTATATAACAAATGTCTTTGAAGAGCTCAAAAAGGTAGACAAGCATCCTCTAATAGTCTATCATAAACACATTTACTGAGGTGTCACTAGATGCACATAACATCTTGAAACTGATGATGAGCTGTGATGAGTCATATAAGCTACCGAAATATTCTCCATAAAGTGAAACACAGATAACTGAGGTGAGATTTCCATTTCTTTTTCAGGAATCTATTACAAATTCTTAAAGGGAATTTTGTCTTTATGTTTCAGACTATTAATAGTAATGATGTTTTGGATAAAGGATTTTTATAGCTAATGATTGATAGGCCTTTTTATAAAAGTGAATGAATTTGTAGCAAAGTAATTATTGAATTTGTAAATCAATGTCTTGAACATACATAAGGCAGATAATACTTATTTTCTTTAGCAAAGTGTTCTTATTTCTAAGTGTATTTATTGAATATTTTAAAAATTACTGAATTCCTTTATCTTGTTGAAATTTAAAATTAAGAAGAATGTTTAGATTCTTAGAGTAAGTTGCTAATTCTTCAAAAATTCCAGTCCAATACGATAGTATATGCCATCATATATTGTCTTTTATCTTAGTGACCAACTTGCATGTAGGAAAAAAAGTAGCATCTTTCTAGAGCTTGTGTTATCAACTTTTGTATTAAAAAAACTACTGATGGATTAACAATAATATTTATTTATTTTCATAATTATTTTATTTCCTCTTTTATTTAGCAAAGAGACTAGCTGGTGCCATTGTAGCTTGGTCTGCATTTATTAGGGATTAAGGGTTGGTGTGTCCTTAGGTAACTTGGACCTAAAAGCAAGAGTCCATGCACTGAAAAGTGTGAGCAATTAAAGAACTACCAAGGAAAGTGTTTTCCTACCTCCAGAGAGGGGCATTTACTCATGGACTTTAAAAGTTATCATCGTTTATTGTCATCAAGGGAAGCAGAGTTTTTCACACTCCAGGCACAAAATTGAAAGTGTCTAACTGTTTCATTCTCTTCTCACATACTGAGCTCTGTGTGATTTCGTTAAAGGAAGCATTAAACAACCTGTCAGCACACAGGCGCTGTATTAGGGACTCGCATCATGTGGAGGGACTCTGGCCAGTTCAGAAAGACATTATTAGAAAGTCAGAGGTGAGAGGATAAATGTAACTGAGCACTTTTGGGCTCAAGGAATCAACTATAGTTCTTTTCCTTAATGTTTTATACTGCAAACCTGTTGTTTTTAATTTTCTGAGCACTAACAACCCACTGTGCTTAAACAGTAGCTCTTAATCAGAACACAATAATTAGAAAGTTAGAGCCTGCATGATAGTTAGATATTCAGAGGGGTTGCATAGCACACAAACAAATTCCACAAGTTGGTTTTCTATCTTTTTTTCTGATTTATTATATGATTTTTCTTTAAGTATTATCATCTGGATGCATTTTATAGTTTGCTTGTATCAATCATTTGGTATATAGGAATATAGGTGTATGTCACCTAAATACATTCTTGTACAAACACTCACAGTTACTGCAACTCTGTAACAGTATAAGAAAAGAATAAAAAAATCAATAAGGGGCTGACATAAAATCTTTTAAACACAGCATATTTAACAAGAAGGGAAAACTTGCTTAGCTGGCTGCCTCTTTAATTTCAAGGTAACTTTATTGGTCCACACATTGAATGTTCTTCTAAATACAATTGCAGCAAGGGTCTAGTTACCATACATCACAGGATGAATACCAAGTTTTTACTGAGATGATCCTTTTGTAAATGACAATCCTTTCAGACAAGGTTTTGGTAGAAAAATATCTTTAGGAATATAGCCAATTATTATATATCTCTGCAACTTTAACACTCTGTCCTCACCTGCATAAAAACCTTCCTCTCTTTTATTAATAAGCTTGTAGAAGAAGTAACCTATAATAACTCTGCTGCTTCTTCTAGTCCATTTATTCTTCCTCATGATATTATAATTGATTCCCATTTCTATTGTTCTCCTAAAACTGGTGGTTGACCTTTTGTAGTATTGGTGGTGAACACACAGATGCTCCTTTTGGAAACTCTCTGCGCCTTTGGTCTTTGTGACATTTTTTCCTTTGTCTCCTGCCAGTGTCTCTGTTCTTTAACCGCCTTTGTGAGAACCTCTTTCTTAGCTCAGTCCTTGATTGCTGATCCCCAATTCCCAGACCTCTTTTCTCTTGATCTACAAAATCGATTCGATCAATGGCTGTGGCTTCCACTGTCTCCTGTGCAAAGTCTTCCACAGTGGTATGTTCAGGATCTCTTGTGAACTTGAGGCCCACGTTTCAAATGACTAATTCCATATCATAGCATCCCACTGATAGGAATGATATTCAGCAGAAACGTACTGATATAATGGACTGATTGATTAGTGGTGATGACACACCAGTTGTTAAATAGCTGAAAATCACCCCTTCCTGAAAGTACTCACTGAAATGTAATAATAAATGCCTTTTTCCCTGTAAATAAAGTTATGTTCTTCATTTTAAGAGTGGCACCATAAATTCTCTATGTACGTAAGCTAACCTGGTCATTCAAATTCCAAATTTTGTATCTTCTTACTTATAATTAACTTTAAGTTCAATAGTTTGCATGGTCATCCTCCCACCCTTATTGCTATATCATTTCTTGTTTAATATTGCTATGACCTAACTTTACTAATTTTTACTCTGCAGTGGAAACCCCTCCAGTTCTACACTTCAGTGTGAAAACAGCATAATGTCACTTCCTATTCAAAATTCTTAAATGCTTCCCCTAGGTACTAGCATATATTAATAAATCTACACTATTTTGCATCTGATATAGGATCCCTTATTCTCTGGCTCCTGCTCATCTATTCAAAGTCAAATTTTCCTCTTGCTCACTTCATATCAAACTCCATATCTCCACAATAACGAATTATTTCTATTTCCCCCACCCCTCATTCAGACCCTTCCATTATCTAAGCCTGTGTATGTGATATTATTGCCTCTGTCTGGAAGAATAGCCTATATGTTATTTACCTGGCAGACACTTGATCTTCCCTCAAATCTTTGCCTAATTATAAACTCACTTACTTTTCTAGGGAGGCCAGGAGATATCCTTTTCTATTTTTCTATATTCCTTCTGCATATTGTTCATATTTATGAAAGAGGAAATATTTAACTATTTATATACAAGTATAGCTCCTTGAGTCTTGAGAATGTGCATTTAATTAATGTGTGCTCATAAAAAATAAATTCTATATGAAAACCTCTCTTTTACCTGGGAAAATACATACATTGCTATGAAATAAGAGATCAATTCAGATACAAATGACTAAATGTTAATTTACATAAGTTTTTAGAATCTTTCCTTCCATTCTTTAACTGAGATCTTCATTTAAAAGCTGTTCGTTGAGTTCTAACTATGTGACAGAAACTGTCCTTGCCTTGGCGTATAGAAAGGTAACAAAACATACTTTCTACTCTTATGGAGCTTATAGGTTAGTATAGCTAGAAAAAAGTCAATAAAGCACATTAATATTACAGAAAAAGTCACAAAAGTCTGTTTAATGATCAATAAACATACTGCTAGTGGAGTAAATTTGAATCTAGAATAATTTCTTCATGTTTACAGAAACAGAATTTGCTTATTTCATTAAAG
>RJWJ010031075.1:6364-19565 GCA_004363605.1 Indri indri | reverse complement strand
AATTGAGACACCTCCTGGGAATTGCTGAAAGCAACTATAAACACTTGGGAGGGATCACAGAAGAAGATCTAAAACAGAAGAAAGAACAGCTCCACTCTGAAAAGTAATGTTTTTTAAAACTTAATGATTTGTTTTTAGTTACCTCTCTAAATGCCATTTAAGGGTTTGTTGATCAGTGGCTTGTTCTTTCATCCTGCCAGAGGGCGTTAGGTTTCATTCTGTTTCCGTCCTAAGCCCCGCCCCCACCGCCATGAGGAGTTAAGATTTTTAAAAAAATTGTGGTCAGATACACATAACATAAAATTTACTCTCTTAACCATTTTTAAGTGTACAGTTTAGTAGTGTTAAGCACATTCACACTGTTTTGCTACCAATCTCCAGAACTCTTTTCTTCTTGCAAAACTGATACTCTAGGCCGGACGCCTAATCCCAGAACTCTGGGAGGCCGAGGTGGGTGGATCGCTCAAGGTCAGGAGTTTGAGACCAGCCTGAACAAGAGCGAGACCCCGTCTCTACTAAAAAATAGAAAGAAATGATCTGGACAACTAAAAATATATATATAGAAGAAATTAGCCAGGCATGGTGGCACATGCCTGTAGTCCCAGCTACTCGGGAGGCTGAGGCAGTAGGATCGCTTGAGCCCAGACGTTTGAGGTTGCTGTGAGCTAGGCTGTCGCCACGGCACTCTAGCCCAGGCAACAGAGCCAGACTCTGTCTCAAAAAAATAAAAAATAAAAAAACTGATACTCTATAAGGAAGTAAGGTTGTTTTTTTTTGTTTTTTTGTTTTTTTGAGACCACAGCTACTTTTCAACCAGTACAGGTAACACAGTCTTTAAACGTTCACATCAGGTTGGACTGCCCACTCATGAATCTGAGATTCAGTCTTGTGTTCACTGATGATAGTACCCATCAGAGAATGCTTACGTCCAAAGGCTGTGAGTAGGTGCATTGCTGTCATCACTTTTCACTTCCTGTACCCTAAATTGGCTCTCTAGATATTGGGTACCTCTTGAATTATAGTTGGCTCTCTGTATCCATGGGTTCTGCATCCATGGATTCAACCAACTGTGGATCGAAAATATTTGGGGAAAAAAATGGATGGTTGTGTATGTACTGAACATGTACAGACTATTTTTCCTTGCCATTATTTCCTAAATAATTCAGTATAACAACTATTTATACAGCATTTACATTGTATAAAGTATTATAAGTAATCTAGAAATGATTTAAAGTATAGCACAGGATGTGTGAGGTTATGTATAAATACTATACCATTTTATGTAAGGGACTTGAGCATCTGTAGATTTTGGTATTGGGGTGGGGAGTGGGTCCTGGAACCAATCCCCCACAGATACCAAGGGATGATTGTAATTAATGGCTGCTAATAAAGAATGCCTCATGCTTCTTTCCTCCCACTGCCTCTCTACTTGTCTATCTGTTTTCTAGAATGGACAAGGAACAAAGAGAGACAAAAGAGAGGAGATGTCTAGTTTAATCAAACATAGGTCTGTAAGGAGAACCACACATGGATTCCCTTTCTCGTTCTCTGCTTTCCTTATCCTTTCCATTGGTTGTTTCCCTCATACTCTTGGAACCTCCTGTTTCCCTTTCCTCCACCCACTTTTGAATCTAGTCTCATTAAGAGGTCTGGTAAATGTATTCAATGTAACATCTAAATCTTTGATAAGGATTAACGTGTTATCCTTCCATGGATGGGTACTTGGGAATTTAAACAGAAGGCAAAACCTTAGGCCAAAATACTGTACCTCTTAATGTGATTTTAGACACCAGGGAAGCTGTGGCAGACCAATTTCTTTCTTTTTCTTTTTTTAATCAAGGGCCTTCTTGGTATCTCACAAATCACATCATGTAAGAAGCTGTCCACTGTCTTTACATTGCTTAAAATGTTTTGAGATATAGACTGTTTTTAGTGTTAGCCTTGGCCTAAGAACCTGACTAAAAGTTCTTAGATCCCTTACAGTCTGGAAAAGTACTTCACAGTGGAACAATTATTTCCTAGTAATGACTTTTAAATTTTGGTTTTCTTTGTTTTTCTTCTAAAGCAGATTACTATACTACCACTAATGCTATTTTTATTACTTCCGAGCAGGCACTAGATAAACCCCCTTACAAACATTATCTCTTGCAATCTTCATAATTACATGAACTATTATCTCACTATACGGATTAGGAAACCGAGACTTACAGAGGTTAAGTAACTATTGTAAAGTCACAGAGGAAGTAGTAATGGCTGTGGAGAGCCAGGATTTGAGCCTGAGTCTATGACTCTAACCCTAGTTAAGATCATTACAATTTTAATTTTTACTCTAATGGTCACAGAATAGTCTGTCAGTGTGGAATGGCTATATTATTGATGTAAGTGATTTTTGAACATAAGTTTTTTTTAAAAAATTGCTTTTAGCCTTTGTGCCACAATTATGTTTTACATCAGCTGAGACTGCAGTATTTTTTCTAAATTGTACCCTGAGTGAGCTTTAATTCTTCTCTAGCATTTGTTTTCCACTTTGTGTTAAGTGCATCTTAAGACATGTACTCTTTGGGTGTAAACTCCTGATCTTAGATATTGTTGTAAGGAAAAACTGGACAGGTATTGGTTTGAAAGATGTCCTTTTGATTTTATTGTTATCTGTTAGATCAAACTCACTATACAGTAAAACAGTTGTGTTCCTCTGTCCTGGGGATGCTTTTCCCTTCTTATTTGCTGAACTTCTAGGCTTCCACAGTTGCCATTCTTCTTCCTTAGTCCTAATCTTAACCCCATTGACTTCTGTATCAGAACTACCATTATATACTCTTAGATTGCCCTCCTTGGGACCTGACACTTAACCCAGCATGCCTTGGGAATTCTGTTCCTTTCGTCTTTTTCATAAGGCAGAAACAACAACAACAACAAAAACCCTGGTTCAAGTCACATCTCTTGTCTGGATTATTGTAACATCATTCTAATAGATCAGCCAGCTTCCTCTCCCTGCCTCATCTCCCACCGGTACTCTATTTGCACAAAGCGTTCAGAGTAATCATATTAAAACTTAAATCAGATCATGTCATTTCTCTACTCAACCCCTCCAATAGCTTCTCTTTGCAATCAGAGTAAAAGCCAAAGTCCTTACTGTGAATATAAGGCCCTACTTGTTCTGACTCTCGTTTCTCTCTCTGACATACACTACTTTCCCTTTTATACTTTAAACTACTCCAGCACATTGGCCTTTGGTTTTCTTGTGCTTCAGCAAGCATACTTCTGTCTTAGGACCTTTGCACTTGTTCCCTGTCTGGAATGTTCTGCCGCTGATGTCTACATGGTTATCTCTCTTATTTCCTTCAGGACTTTGCTCAGCAGCCCCCTTCTCTTCCCTAGCCACTATATTAACTCCTTCCTCCATAACAATTTATATTATTCTTTCCTGTTTCATTTTTTTTCTCCCTTAGCACATATCCAACATATCATATATTTTACTTACTTATTTTCTTTACTGTCTGTCTTCCTCTGCATCTAAGGTAAGGTCCAGGAGGGCAGATTTTGGTCTTTTGTTCACTGTCATATCCCCAGTGCCTAGATTGGTGCTTGTTCATAATAGACCCCCCAGTACATATTTGTTGAATAAATGATTTCTTTGTTTTATTTGCCTTAAATACAATGCATGGATGCTTTCCAGTACTGCCAAATAATTGTTAGTTGATGTTGGAGGTTGACTGAAAAAAAACTTTTTTGATAGGACCATCAAAGAACTGCAGGGTCAGCTGGAATATGAACGACTACGTAGAGAAAAATTAGAATGTCAGCTGGATGAATATCGAGCAGAAGTGGATCAACTCAAGGAAACTCTGGAAAAAATTCATGGCCCCAACTTTACAGCTATGGTTGGTGTCCTTCTTAACACGTTTAGTTTTCGTGAGAAATAGTATGCAAGAGTGGCTAAAAGTACAAGCTTTCGGCTGCTGGGGCTGTTTGGATTAGAATCTTGGCTATAACCTTTTTTGATTTGGGCAAATCATTTAACGTCTTTGTGCTTCAATTGTAAACTGGAGATAATATTAAGTTATATTTTCTAGAGCTGATGTCAGGATTAAAGGAATATATATATGTGTGTATATATAGATATATATGAACTATGTATGTAACTATATGACCATATACACGCACACATCCATATGTGTCCGTATATATATAGGTTAGAACAGCAGCCCAGTTCATAAGTGTGCAGTGTTATTATTATTATTGTACCATATAAGGAGGAAATATTTTTATAAGCAGAGTAATCAATAAGAATTCTAAGACAGCAAGGAGAGGGCAGAGCAAAATGACCAAATAGAAATCTCCAGTGATCATCCCTCCACACAAACACCAAATTCAGTATCCATGCAAGCAAGCACCCTGAAGAACCAAAAATCAGAGGATGAAGACTTTCTTGATGATTTGAACAGCATCATCATTTTGTATTGGTAATAGCCACTAGCAAGTGAAGCTTAGATGAAACTTAAAAAAAAAAGAATTCTAAGATAGCTGGAGGGTGTGTATAGTTAATATTATAAATAACCAAAATAAAGTGCTTTCAATGGAATCATTTTAGAAAGCTTCAGCTTCTCCAAAGAATAGCTTAGAGAGTGGAAGAGAGCCAGCATAGAAGTTGTCATACCATCCTTTTACTCAGAATAGTAATAAAATAACGTTTGTGTAACACTTTACCTTTATAAAGTTCTTTTGCATGTTATCTCATTGTATGTCCTTTGACCTGACCCCATTTAACATATGAGGAAACCGAGGCTTAGAGAGGTTAAGTGACTTGTCTAAATTCACACAGCTAGTTAGTAATGATGGGATCACTATTCAATCTCTAGTCTTTTGACCCCGTAGCCTTTGCTCTTTTCATAACAGAAATTAGGAATTTGGAATTCAGAATATAGGCTTAGAAAATAGAAAAATGTTTAGAGTTGGCAAAAAGGACAAATATGTAGAAGGAAGCAAAGAAGAAACATGAGAATCATACAAAGAACAAGTACAGAAAAGCAGGTGGAGTATAGAAAACAGTAAAAGTGGCAGCAAGAAACCCCAAATGGTGCTTGTATTTCACGCTATCTAGTCTCAGTAGAGCAGGCAGGAAGTGCACTGGGGAAACTTTGACCCTTATTCTCTTCTGTGAGTGAAGATGGCCATGATGCAGTCCTTGTGGACACCTGTTTGTGACATAGTGTAGGGATTCAGGTATGTTTCATATTTTCTTTCCATAGGGAAGGTTTTCCTTCAGTCATCATGTGTGAATGAATTCTATTCCAGAACTCTATCGTCTTAAATCTGATCTATAATAAAAACTTCCTGGCTTCTGTTTATTTTGCAAAAGCTAACCATTAGCAAAAATATTAGTGGTAATATTTTTAATCACCACTTTAAAAATATTAAAATAATATATGTGCTTGTTGTAAAATGTTGAAAACAGGATAGGTGTTTCTCCTTACACCAAGTTCCACCCTCCCAAGGAAGCTAGTTTGGTACATCTCAGAGAAAATTCTATTTATCTACAAACACATACGTGTATTTCTATATATATAAATACAAATATTTCCTCAGTTTCTCTAGGTATTGATGTCTTACCAGTGCTTGAGTTTCCAAGGGATATAATTAACTATAATAATTAATCTATTCTCTTCATTCTTGCAATGCTCTTCTTGCAGCATCTTTAGCCTCCAGGGAATCTTTATTGGCTAGAGGGCTAGAGGACACAGGATCATTTGTAAGCTTCCATTTACACTCAAGTCTGTTACCTCTGTACCTTGTGGCAGGGACTCTGTGACTCCCAGTGTCCTCAAAGGTAGGAATGTCAGTTGTTCTTTAGCTGCCTAGGTGGGACAATCTTTTGGGATCACCCAAGCTGCACACTTTCTTTTGAGTCATTACAAACTGATTGCTTATAATTTTTTTTTTTTAGTTATTTAAAAATTCTGTTTTCTTTCCTTGTTCTCAGGTTGGGTATGACTTCATACTCCGCAGTCCAGCTTCCCTAAAACCTCACTCTACCAGCGTGTAGGCTTTCAGGAGAGCCGACTCAAGGTTCCTGTACTCTGGGCCCATTGTTTTCTGCAATCTTGCTTTAGGTTATGCTCAATTTTTGTAAATAAGCAAATGTCACTGACCCCTCATGGCAGGTACAACTCTGGCATTGCTTATTTTCTCTTTTGCCAGAGCTTGAGTCACCATTTCCTCACTTTAAAATGAGGGCTATTAATACCTTAACCTTATGGGATTGTATTGATGTTAAATGAAATACTGTGTAGAAATCCTGAGCGCAGTTTCTGGCACACAGAGGTATTCACTATATAGTAGTATTCGCTGTATTATTTTCTCCCTTTCTTTTTTTTCATTTTCGATATTAGAGGTGAATAGACGTGGTCAGTGGATAAATAAATGTGTAGAGCCTCTTGCATCTAAGAATAAGAAGAGTTTATTTTGGAGCCTAATTATATATAAGTATAAATAAAATGAACTTTTCATTCAGGATTCGTTTATATGGATTCCTCAAGAAGCTCTGACTAAATCTTTCTCCTGCCACCTTCTGGTTGGGATCTATGATTGCACACGATTATACCTTTAAGGAATCTGTAATAGTATAATTTTTATTTAGGAAAAAAATTCTTAAAATAGTTTTTTAGGATGGCTTGACATACATAAAGCACTTTAATGGGCTTTTTTTGTAACAAAACAACTGTTTTTATCGTACTTTCTCAGATATTATTTCATCTTAGTCTACATCAGTACTATGAGGAGGTAGAAATGATATTTTTTAAATCCCCAAATAAGAGGGGATCAAATATAAGGAAGTTGAAACTCAGAGAATTTGAGTGTCTTGTTAGAGCACACAGCTAGTGTGAAGCAGGAACAAACTTAGAATCTCTGCCTCCAGATCATATTTCTCTAATACTTCTGTGTAAATGACGTTCAAATCCATACTTTAGTGCTGTGTCCCACCAGGCCTCCCCACCTGTATTTCTCACTGCTAGCTGGACATTTTCACCTGAAATTCCTAGTAGTGCCTAATTTAAAAAATGTCTAGAACCGAACTCAACATCAAGACCCGCCATCTCTCCATTTAAATGAATGGCATCATCATTTTCTCAACTACCCAGTTTTGGACTCTTAAAGTCACAAGTGGCCTTGTTTTCTCCCTTAGCCCATGCAGAAGGGGGCCCATCCCATAGATAAGAACATACTCTCTACTTTCACTGCTTCTCCTATTGAGGTTTCTATATCTTTTTATCTTAACTACTGGGATAGAAGTTCGGTATCTAGTCCTTCCTTATCCAAATCCATTTGACTCATTGCATGCAGTCAGCTTGATTTTTTTGTCACTCTTTGTATTGAAAAATCTTCTTTGCCTGAATTAAGTATTAATTCCTCAGTTTTATATTCAGTTGTAACCTACCTCACTAGCTTTATTTTTCGTCTATTCTACATGTAGCCTGTATTTTTTTTCTTCCTTCTTTCTTTTCCCTCCCTCCCTCCCTCCCTTCCTTCCTTCTTTCCTTTTCTTTTTCTTTCTCTCTCTTTTTCTCCCGCTCCCTCTCCTCCTCCCCCTCCCCCTTCCCCTTCCTCTCCCTCTCCCTCCCTTTCTTCCTTCCCTCCCTCCCTGAGAGGGTCTCTATTGCCCAGGCTGCAGTGTAGCGGCAATATCATAGCTCACCATCATAGCTCACCGCAACCTCAAATTCCTGGGCTCAAGCGATCCTCCTTGTCTCGGGCCTCCCAAAGCACTGGGATTATAGGCAGGGCCACCACATCTGGCTATAGCTTGTGTTCTCTGAAGTTACCCCACACTTTCCCACCAACAGGCCTTTGTTCATTTTGTCCATAAACCTTGAAAGCTCCCTATCTATCAACTCTGCCTCTCAAAATCCTCATTTGTCACCCCTTTCCTAATCCTTCTGATTACATGTGACCTCTCCTTCCACCAAGCTCTTGGTACTTCTTTGAGGGCTTCTCATCCTTTGTGTTAAGGCTTGATTGGGTGCTTACTTTACTCACAGTACCAAAAATTTGTTTCATGAGATCATCTAACTTACCTTAATAATAACATCTTGGTCATCGTCAACAACAGGCATTGAGTACTTGTATGTTGGGCTTAGTATTCAACAGGTGTTATCTTCATTTTACAAATGAAGAAACCAAATCTCAGATAAAATAATCAATTTGTGAAGTTATACAGCTTGTCAGATGGGTAATCATGATTTCAACCTAACTGCCTGGCCTAAAGTCCATGCTTTTAACTTTGTTACTGCCATTATTAACCCCTCACCCTTCTTTTCTTACTGGAGGAAGATTTATTTTAAAAAATTCATCTTTAAAAACTTTTGATGCTGGTTCTTTAATAATTAATTTACTTATGAAAATTTAAATATAAAATTGATAGTAATTTTGTTAAAATGTCACTTATATTGGGATTATACACTGTAAGTTCAAACATATTTCAAGATGTTTTAAATTTGAAGTTGAGATGATAAAGTAACATGGTAGGATATCTTCGTGACCTTGGAGTAGGACAAAAATGGATAGGCTGGAATTCATTAAAAACTAACATCAATGGATTTGAAGATGCACGCCAAAGTATAGGAAAATATATATATTCTTCCCATATCTCTTTCTCCTGTCTGAGAAAGAAATCATATCTAGAATGTGTAAAGAACTTAAGTCAATATGAAAAAGACAATCCAGTAAAAAACTGGACAAGACTTGAATAGGCATTTCACAAAAAAAGGTGTCCAAATGGCTAACAAACATGAAAATGTCCCCAAAATTATCAGAAATGTAAATTAAAACCCAAAGAAGATATTAATGTATACCACCAGAATGGCAAAAATTAAAACAAAACAAAACAGACATTACCAAGTATTGGTGAGGATGTAGAGCAAATAGAACTATTATACACCACTGGTAGGAGTGTAAATCACTTTTGAAGATTGTTTGGCAGTATCTATTAAAGCTGAACATGCACATACCTAGGACTCATTAATTCCTAGTGGAATTTAGTACATGTCTCTTTGTGTACGCAGTGAGCACCAAAAGACATATACAAGAATGTTCATATCAGCGTTATTATAAATATTCCCCAAATTAGAAATAATCCAAAAATTCCATCAACAGTAAGAATCAATAAATAGATTTTGCTATATTCATACACTGGAATATTATACAGTAATGAAAATGTATGAATTACTGCTCTACTGCAATGAGTGAATTTCACAATGCTGAGCAAAAGAAGATAATACAAAAGAACACATGCTGTATGATTTCCTCTTGTTCAAATAGGTAAAATAAATCAAGTCTGTAGCGCCTGGGAGGGGGCAAATGGAGGCTTCTGGGATGCTGGTAATATTCAATCTCTTGATCGTAGTTGTGGTCACACTTCATAAAAATTCATCAAGCTGTACATTTTTCTTCTTTGTGCTCTTTGGTATGTATATTATAATTAAATAAAAATGTTCATTAAAAAATTTAAACTAGATGGGCACTATAATAGCTTTGGCAGAGATGGCTGTCCACAGAGAGATTTGTGTAGCACTGAACTCACACCTTCTTTCTTCTGAACCCATATAATTCAGGAAGTCTTTGGTCTAAAGCTTTGGGCAATATTGGCTAATCAAGAATGGTTGACCAGGAACTGGTAGTATTCCATGATTACCTTCTCTGTTTAACTTAAACTTATTTTCTACCTACAAGTGTTTGGAACTGGATTGGACATTGATATGGTCTCTGTTGGGCTTCTCTCTGAGCACTCAGGTACTAGTCTGTGGGTCTACAATAGTCCTTGAAGCAATTTGAGGGCTTAAGTGAGCTTATGTAGGTCCAGCTCTTAGTGTAGGGAAATTCTAGAAGTTTGTGTGTGATTTCTGTCTCTTTCTCTTTTTCTTTGGTTACAGCCTCTTTTCTTTTCTTTTCTTTTTTTTTTTTTTTTTTGACACTGTTAAGAAGAGTCTGTCCTGCTGAGCAAGAATTTGGAATTTTCTCTTTGTTTTTATTTTTGAGACAGAGTCTCACTTTGTCACCCAAGCTGGAGTGCAGTGGTGCAGTTTGAGCCCACTGCAGCCCCAAATTCCTGGGCTCAAGTAGTACTCCTGCCTCAGCCTTTTGAGTAGCTGGGACTATATACAAGTGCACACTACGGCACCCAGCTGATTTTTAAATTTTTTGAAGAGATGAAGTCTTGCTATGTTGCCCAAGCTGGTCTTGAACTCCTGGCCTCAAGTGATCCTCCTGCCTCAGCCTCTCAGAGTGTGCTGGGGTTACAGGAATTTTCTCCTTTTAGTTTCACATGAGGTCTAGAATGTCTCGGATTGTATGGCCTTTTTTAAAAAAATAAGACATACATTTTTAAATTATATAGAGATTTTTGTCTAATTTTGTTCTAGTAAAAGATTACATTTACATTTAGAATTGCCTTCAGTTCCTAAGCACCATGATTCACATTATTCAGTATCTCAATATATAGGTCTCTTTTCCTGAGTTTAGGAGAAAACACTTATTAGGGATAAATATATTTCTGGCTACTATATGATGAGGAAATGAGTAATCCTGGTGAAAGATGTTTTGCAAATACAGAAACTTTTAGAATTTGAAAATTTGTAACCTTCAACGAGCACTTACTTGAGGCCTATTGAATGCCAAGCACATATTTTCTTTAGAACTTGTATGGTAAGACTTAATTTGATAAAACAAATTACGTATTCGGTGTTAGTGGAGGCTTTGGTATTTAACCATTATTTATAGAATATTTGGAATCCTTAAAACCTCCTCTAATAAGTTAGCATATGTGAAAGGTAAAGAAATATATTACTGTTTCTGGAAGTCTTGTAACTCTATTAAAGCATTAGAAAATAGGTTATATCTGACAAGTAGCTATATCTTTTCCCCCACATTTTCTATGTTCTTTCTCTAGTTCTGTCTGGTTATAATAGATGAGGTTAAAATCATGCCCCACCTCAGTGTTGTTTTTGTTTTTTTGGGTTTTTTTGAGACAGAGTCTTGCTCTGTCACCCAGGTAGAGTGCAGTGGCATCATCATAGCTCACTGCAACCTCAAACTCCTGGGCTCAAGTGATCCTCCTGCCTCAGCCTCCCAAGTAGCTGGGACTACAGGTGCTCACCATAACACTCAGCTAATTTTTCTATTTTTAGTAGAGATGGGGTCTTGTTCTGGCTCAGGTCTTGAACTTCTGAGCTCAACCGATCCGCCTGCCTTGGCCTCCCAGAGTGCTAGGATTACTGGTGTGAGCCACCGTGCCTGGCCCTCAGTGTTCTTCTTTCATGGACATCTTTGCATCCAGTCCTAATGATCTGGAGGGGTGCCTGAAACCAGGGAAAGGGAGGGTGATTTCAGTACTTTCTTTTCTGCTACTCTACCGCAGACTCCTGAGTGGGAGACCTTATTCCTTTTTATAACCTAAAATTATATACAGGGCAGTTGTAGGAACTGAATGATTGAGTGAACGTGAACTTTGAAGTCAGACAAAAATCTAGATTTGAATCCTGCCATTTAATTAGTTTTGTGATCTTGGAGGAAGTTGTTTAACTTCTTTCACTTCTGTTACCTTGTCTATAAAATGTTGGTAATGCTACCTATTTTACCTTGTTTTGTATGTATAGTGTGAAGTACAGAGGTGTCATATGCTAAGTCCTTATCAAAGGTTTGTTGTTATTACTCTTAAGACTAGCTGGTAAGAAACCATCTGTATTATTCTATGCCCACATAAGCCTTGCCACTATAGGGGAGGGCTAGCAGTTTCTCTATCTATTCCATTTTCAAGTCTGCAGCCAAGGGAAGGGGAGAGAACAGATGTGTGGTTCTGGTTTTCCAGGTAGAGTTTGATAATGGCAGCTAAATTCCATGTTCACACACTACTATGGGTTGAACTAACGGGGCTCATTAGCAAAGGTATGGGCAGGACCATCTTGGGGAACTAACTCTAGCCCCCCATGGACACATGCTTTGTCTTGTTCTTGGAGCTTCTGCATTTAGATCTATCCTAAGTTCAGAGCATTTTTGACTGGAAGAATTACTCAAATATGATTAACATGTAGGGGGCATCCACTGTGTTCCTTCCCCTGGCATTTATTGATTCTTCTGTGCTGGGTCACGAAGAATACCAAGATGGATGAGAAATATATAGAAATAGTGGGGGACAGGGCAAAGTGGAAAGTAATTAAGACTAGAGCAGCAGAGATGTCCAAACATGAAAGAGGGAATGGAGGAGCCAGGAAATATGATTCTTAGCACTATTGGACTTATAAAGAATCCTGAAGATAGCATACTATTAATAATACTTTCTGTATTTCAGTTAGCAACATGTTGTGAAATGCTAGTATTTGCAATGTATTAGGTAGAGATAGGACCGAATGATTTCTTAAGGTGCCTCTCAGTCTTAGGATTCAGCACAATATGATGCACTGGTACTTCAGATCAGGGAATGCATTTTTACAAAATCCTAAAAGAAATTTAATCAGAGTTGAAAATACTAGCATGGTTAATTTTTTTTCTTTTGAAGGGACATTGTAGAAAGATGAAAATGTCTGCTAGCATTAAAATTGTATTAACTCTCTTTTCCTTTGTGTATAGGAAGACAACTCTTCTTGCGAGTCAAGCAAAGAGAAGAGGAGAGTGAAAAAAAAGATGTCTTCTGGGGGAGTGTTTGTAAGAAGGTACTAATCAGTGAAATAATTTTAAATAAAATTGATTTTTCTCTTTCATTTTAAAAATTGATATAAATGTAAATCTATATAAATTGTTCTCAGAATTACTCTGATATACTACTATTCCAATTCTGAAGGCAAACTATGTTATATGATATCAAAAGGATTTTTAAAATTACATGGATTCAGTTGTGCACCTACTCCCAGTATACTTTTTATATGTCTACATAGGCAAGTCAAGAGATTTGAGTAATTTATTTTGTAAGTATTCACATAAACTTTAAAATATTAGATGGTACAGTCTAATATCAAAAGAAATCTAGTTCTAGATAGTAACAATTCTATTATGGTGCCATAACATAGTTCTTTCATTTTCTAGAGAGTACCATTCACTACTAGCGTAGATTTTTTTTAATTTTTCAAATGACTTAACTTTTAAAAAGCACCTAGAGTTGGAAGAAAATGAACTTAAGACCAGCAAGTTTTAGAAAAGAACAACTTTAGCCGGG
>RJWJ010031074.1:0-19659 GCA_004363605.1 Indri indri | reverse complement strand
GGGCCGTCCAGCAGCAGGGCAGCTCAGGACACCCCACGGAGCCCTTTCCTGACACCTTCCCCTCCACAGCGAGGTCCAAGCAGGTCCAGGGAAACCCCGCAGGGACGTGGTCGGGAGCTTTCTGCCCTGGGAGAAGACCGGGGACTCCTGTGTCCCAGGACTCTGGGCTGCCCTGCACCCACCTCTCCCATCCCTGCTGCAGAGAGCACAGCTCTCCAGCTGTCATCACCTGCATGCTGTCACCTCGATGGGCAGCCCAGGGCAGGTAGTGAGGACCTTTCATCTCTGTCCCTCTCCCCACCCCAGGACCTGCAGGTGTCCCCGGCCACTCTCAGAGCCCACTGACTCCGCCTCTGACCCCAGCTCTGCATGGGGGGAGGGGAGCAGGAGGTGGCTCAGCCCTGGTGTGGCCTGGTGGCCGCCTCGCCTGCTGCAGGGCCACCTCTTGGCAGCATTATCAGTGCCCATCTGAGTCCACCACTCACAAACACAGGAAGAGCTGGGACAAGATCTTTCACCTTCCTTCGATTGTCATCGTCCAATTGTTCTTCTTGTGGCGACGCCATCCGGCTGCTTCACCCATGCTCCTCCCTGGCGTGGCAGGGCCTGCCCACCCCCCACTGAGGAGACGGGCGCCGGGAGGCTGCAGAGCTCAGGGCCAGCCCAGGCCAAGGGCCGCAAGCCAGCCAGATACACAGAACGATCTTGACCGCAACCTGGGCTTTCAGGGCAAACCCGGGGGCTTCCCGCAGCTACCAGGGGAACTGGTAATGGGCTGGAAATGGGCTCCTCAAAATGCCTCCAACCTGCAGTGACAGAGGAACAGTCCTGACAGAGAAGCCAAAGCCCGCAGCTCAAGTGCTCTGCTGAATCACGGGTGACCCTGGGTAGGGGGAAACCCACATAGAGCGAAACAGCAACAAGCCTAGGGAGCTGAGGCTGCGGGTGGGCACAGTGGTCCACCGGGGTCCTGCACTCCTGGGAGAGTCCCACGGGGCGTAGCAGGGCTCCCTGCCAGTCTCCAACTCCAGCAAGAAAGCGTGGACAGGAACCAGAGGGCTGGAACCTCGGGAGACCTGCTGGGGGAAGGTTACCCAGCCTGTGGCACTTCTGCGAAGATTTTCCAGCATATTACTGTGTCCATATGGGATTTGCCGCAACCCTTAGGGCTGGAAGCCACACACCAGGACGAGGGGTCCAGGAGAGGAGGGCAAGGACAGAGATGCCCCTAAGGCCTGTCGCAGAGCCCAGAAGGTTGGAGAAGCTGCCTCACCCCGCCAGCCCTGGCTGGATGCTCACACACTCGCACACCACACACAGGGGAGTTAGCGTGTCCTTGTCCCCGGCAGAATTTGCAGGCCCACTTGGGGCCAGCTGGGCTTTGCACATCTTTCCCACCTGCAAAGGCAGTCTCTGGGGTTCTGGCAACATCTGGGTATTTCCAAAGCCCATCCAGCCAGATGTTCTGCCGCACTGGCCTCACCTTCCCTGGACTTCCAGGGGTTCCAGGGACATCCTACATGAACACATGGCCTTGCTGATCCTGGGGCCCAAATGTCCAGCAAGGAAACTGAGGCACAAAGGGTGTGGGCTCAAGTCCAGCCCCCGCACCCCTGTCCTCACCTCTCTGCATCTGCTGAATTGGCAGGGGGACCTGGCCCTGAGTGCCTCCTGGGCCTGACCTGTGCTCGTGGAAGAAAGCGGAGGCAGGAGTGGTAGCGGGAGCAGGCAGGGTGACGGTGCTGGTGGCAGGCAGACCTGGGGCCTTGCTCTCCCCTGCCCCAGGCTTTGACAATATGGAGCCAGCTCGCTCGAGTCCGGGTGGCCGTGGCATTCCCAAGGCCCTGCAGCACCAGTCGGACAGGGAACCTGCCATCGTGAGCCTGTTCACTCACACCCCAGTGCCTGGCTGAGGTAACATGAAGGCAGGGCTCAGCCGGGACTGCAGACGGGGACGCCGGCATGTGGCCTCTCCGTGTGGCTTGGACTTCCTCACAGCATGGCTGCCCAGGGAGTCAGACTTTGTATGTGGCATCTCAGGACTCCAAGAGCGAGCAAATAATGTGGACACCTCATAGACTCTTATGGCCCCACCTGGGAAATCACACAGTGTCACCCCCACCATCCTTTAGTGGCTACATTAGGCACAAGCCCACCCACAAGCAAGGAGAGAGGACACAGACCTCACGCCGTGATAAGCAGAGTGTCAGGAATTTACAACCGTGTTCAAAACCACCACAGGCTCAAATCGGGTAATCTGGTGCCCCCCGGGCCACGTTTGGCAATGCCCGGAGACGTGTTTGGTTGTCACGCTGGGTGGGGATGGAGGAGGGCTGCTGCTGGCATCTGGAGGGCCAAGGCCGGGTGCTGTTGAATGTCCTACGGGGCACGGGACAGCCCCACAACAAAGAATCATCCAGCCATGGTGCTGCATGGAGAAGCCCCGGGACAGTGGACGTGGGCTTCCAGGTGTGGCCGTTCTGTGTGCCGCGGGAGGCTTTCTGAGGTTGTCCCTATGGCCGTGATGCGGTAGAGCTGTCCTGAGGAGCAGGTGGCCCCGCCTGGCTGAGGACGGAAGCTCTTTGCGGGCAAGCAGTGGCCCAGCTCTGGGCAGGGAGGCAGAGTCCTGGGTCCCATTCCCCTCCCCCATAGTGGCCCTCATTTACTCGTCTGCAGCAGGGGCCCATCTCAGAGCTGGGGAACGACTCCAGACCTGGGACCCCGGTCAGTGCCTGCATAGACCTGGCCAGCACAACTTGCTTGACCTCAGGCTCTCCGTGTCCTCACCACGGGGACCATGTGGCCAGAGGAAGGCTGGCTTGTTGCCCGGGTGGTTTGGGTGTTCCCTGTTTCCCTCCTCTCTCTGCCCCCACCCCAGCCTGCCCTGGGTTTCCATTGAAATGCCAGCCAAACGGACAGCTACAAAGGCAGCCCCAAACCACGGGCTTCCGGGCCCTGCTCCGGGCAGCTGCTGGAGAGTCCCAGGCCAGGCGTACATTGTTCCATTTTTGGAATTCTTCGGGAGTGAGAGCAGCCTCGGCTGTCAACAGAGCTCTGTTCACAGAGGCCGCCCGCAAAGGAGAGAGGGCGAGCTATTGTCTGGGGCTGGGCTGCGGGCCGCAGGAATGTGCTGGAATGCCGGGCCGCATGGCACAGCCCCAGAGCAGGGCCTTTGTGTGCAAACACCACCGGGCAACACGGCCATCCCATCAATAACAATGACCTCACTGCTAGGGGCCGGACTTGCCTGCAGACAGCAGGACTCTGTCATATGATGGGGGGGCCCTCCAGGAGGGAGACCACGGGGAAGCCACATCCTTCCCCCACGAGGGCACAGGCAGCAGCCCCTGCACAGGAGCACCTGCCTCCATAGGTGGTTGCTGTGACTGTCTGGGGCCAACTGACACCCCAGGGGGCCTGAAAGCCGTGCATCGGGCTGGGAAGCTCAATCCCAAAGGGCCCTGCGACAGGGCAATGCAGGCGGACAGCGGCCACCCCGGGCCTGCACGCCCATGGAGGGCAAGGCCACTCCGCCCCATCCAGGCGCGTCACCTCTGTGAGCCACACTTTCTTCATTGGTAAAATGGGACCACAGGACAGAAAGTCAGGTGATCGAAGTCAGCATCACAGCGACAAGTCAGGTTGACATCAGGTACCCTTGACCAGGGGTGACGAGAAGGGTGCTTCCCTCTGTGCTCTTCTTCCCAGGCACAGCCAGGAAGAGCCCAAGGAGGAAGACGACTAAATGTCACGTGGATCCTGTGGGGCCTGGGACAGAAGAGGGCATAGGATAGGCGTTGGAGGGCGGCCAGCGGTGGAAGCGACTGGCCCCTCTGGTCCTCGGTGCCCGCCCTGCAGAGGGGCTGACGCTTCCACCCTGGCCACCCTCCAACGCCTGCTCCTCCTCCCCGCAGCTCAGGGTAAGGTGTCCCACGTCCCTACTCACCCCAACCTGGGCCAGGCGCCCCTCTTCTGGGCTCCACAGCACCTGGGCAGCCATCACCTGCAGGGAGAGTCCACCCCTCCCGGTCTGTCTGGCCTGTGCCAGACTGGGAGCAAATTGAGGCCAAGGCTGGGCCAGATCCCCTTTGGTGGCCCCAGGGTCTGATGCAGCCCAGCACACAGCAGGGGCTCAGCAAGTGCCTGGATGGAAAGAAAGGAGGGAGGGAGGAGGAGAGAGGGGGATCGGACGCAAGGAAGGGCACACGGAAGGGTAGAAAGACCAGTGGGAGGGCGGGTAGTTGGGAAACGGATGCGACATGGATGGAGGGAGGGCGGATAGACGTGGGGAGGTGGGTGCGTTTTCCGGGTCCGGGGCTGGGTGGAAGTTGTTCACACCGCACTCGGGCTGTGTCCTGCCCCTTGACGAATGAGGTGATCTCCGGGGACCTCCCAAACCCGGGGCCCCGCGTACCCGAGTCAGTAAACCGGGAGGTGAGGATGGTTGTGAAGAACTGCTTGGCGCCCAAACGATGCTGTCGACACTGGCGACTGGGATCGCGCCAAAGCGGGACGGGCCACATTCCCGCGCCGCTGAAATCTCCTGCCAGTGCGGAAAGCACCGGATCCTGGGGATTTTTCTAGAGTGGATGTTGTTTTGCCAATGAGAAAGAATCGCCGCCACAGACAGTGGTCAGAGGAGCATTTCCACAGCCAAGACCACCTGAGGGTTCCTTCCGACCCCTTGGGCCAGCCGTGGAAACGGGGCTGGCCATCCCACTGTCTGGGACAGCACGTGGCGTGGGGACCGCCCTCACCTAGGGCTCCAGAGTCCAACATTGCCTGCCCCGCACAGATGCAACTGCCTGGGGAACCCTGGCTCCTGCGCTCAGGGCCTCTGTGCTCGCCCCTGCCCCCCGCCGACCTTCCCTATCCCTGCATCCACACCTGCCGCCATCACCGGCCACTTCTTGGTGGGGCCCCAGAGTCTGGGTGAGAGGGGGGCTTTGTTCTGCCCCCGACCATGGTAACACGATGATCAGGAGCATGTACTATAGTGGAGAAGTCCGGCTACAAAGCTACAAACCAGCCTGTAGCAGGGTCCTGGTTCCATACACCTGTATCCTCGTGTGTGGAAACAACGGCTGGAAGGCCATGGACAGCAGATCTAACCGACCCCACCTCTCCAACCTCCCTAACCTGGCCTCTAAGTCACCAGCTGGCCACATTGACCCGCACACTCCGCTCCGGCTGCAGATGTCTCCACCAGAGCCCACACCCAGCTAACCACTCACACCTGGCACCTGCACCCACCTGTGTCTGCCTGCCGAGGTTGGCGGTTCACACGTCTGCAAATGCCTCTGCATGTAGAGTTACAACTACAGTCGTCCCTTGGAATCCAACGGGCCTTGGTTGCAGGACCCCGACGGACGCTGAAATCCTGGGATGCTCAAATCTCTTGTACAACACGGTGCGTATTTGCCTGTCACCTACAGACATACCCTCTCTAGGTCACTCACAATGCCTGATGCAATGTAAATGCTACATCAACAGTTATTATGCTGTGTTGGTTTTTTATTTGTATTATTTTTATTGTTGTATTGTTATTTTTTTTCTCAAATCTTTTTGATTCGAGGTTGGTTGAATCTGTGAATGCAGAACCCATAGATCCAGGGGGCTGACTGTATATAACTTAACTGATTTCATTAACAAGTACATAAACCAATGAAATCCAAGTGCAAAGCTGCAGTTATTAATTCTGTGAAAATGAAGCTTTACGCTTCAGGAAATATTAATACTGATAAGTTGCCTAAAAAAAGTTTCAACTTAGTAATGGGTAGGGCAGCTGGAAACAATTGTGGTGAATATTCATGTAATTCTAGAAAAATCCAGGATTTAGGTTGTGTCAGATGTCTATGGGCCTCACGTCACCTTAAAGAACTGCATCTGAAGCTGAGTGTGGTCCGTGGGAGAGAACGTGGAATCCAGGCAGCAACTACATCAAATGAAGGTGCAGTTGACCTTGAACATCACGGGTCTGCGCCGCGCGGGTCCACCGCCACGTGGATTTTCTTCCGCCTCTGCCACCCCCGAGACAGCAAGACCGGCCCTCCCCTCCTCGCCTACTTGGCATGAAGATGAGGGGGAAGGCCTGTGCGATGATGCACTTCCGCTTAAAGAGTAGTAAATGTATTTCCTCTTCCTCATCATTTCCTTCATAACGTTTTCTGTTCCGCAGCTCACTTTCGTGTAAGAGGACCGTTCTGATCCTGGAGTGCGGCCTTTCGACCGAATCTAGATTCTGCAGGACGATGAAGGGGTCTGTGCTGTGAGGTCCAGATTCGGTTGAGGAGCAACACTTGGGGGTCTGGAGGGCCACACGTGCCTGGAGGCCTCAGGTCCCCACCCCTGGAATAGTATATAATACATTTAACATACAACATACATGTTAATGGACCACCGTAAGGTTTCCAGTCCACAGTAGGCTTCAGCAGGTAAGTTTTTGGGGAGTCAAAAGTCACGCATAGATTTTTGACACACGGGGGCCAGCGCCCCTAAGTCCCCATTGTTAAAGGGCCCGGGTTGACCGCACATTTACTCTGTCTGAGGTCAAAATGAGGTTAACTACGTGTGCGTCTCACACCGCTGCTCCCCTGCTCGGAAGAGCTCGTTCCTCCCACCGGCTTTCTGCCGCCCCGAGCGTCACAGGCGAGGCGGTTTCTTCTCCCCATGTCTGCCACGGCTCTTCTAGAGTTGCAGGTGATTTTCGCTTTCTTCTTTGTATTTTCTGTACTCTCCAAATTTTCTCCAGCAAGCATGCAGCACTGTTATAATCTGAAAGAAAAGTTAATGCGTTTTTATTAATGACCTGTGTCAACACATTAGGAGAAGTGCTGTGCTCGGTTACCTTCCGCCAGGTCTGTGCCTTGTCCCCACCTGGGAGAAGATCGGGGTTTCTTGACCATGGCCCTGTTGACATTTTGGGCCAAATCATTCCTTGTTGGAGGGCGGGGGAGCCCCGAAAGCTGTTCTGGTACTGAAGGATTTTTTTTGTCGGTTTTGAGACAGGGTCTTGCTCTGTTGCCCGGCTGGGGTGGGGTGCCCTGGCCTCCTCACTGTCCCCAGCCATGTCTCCACCACACTGACTATCAGACAGGGGAAACATAAAATACTTTCCATTATCTGAATGCACCGGCTTCACGGAGCCAAGGCCTGGATCATGAAAATAAGTGTGCATCTAAACTCCCTCTTCCAATTTTTACCGCTGCTGCCGCAGGGGGAGGGCCATGGCTCTGTCTGCCCTGAGAAGGTTATTCCCAAGGTGGACGGAGTCTGGGGACAGCCATCTCCTCCCACAAGTCACAAAGGAACCAACAGGCCATCAGCCCCTCGGATGTAAGTCTCTTCTTAGCAGCCTTTTCCACGTCCACATTTGTGGAGAGACTTTGGCTTTTTCTGACCTGCACGAATCCAGCTGAGATGAGTGAGCGGTGGGAGGTGGGGGCCTCCCTGGTCAGCGGTGGGCACTGCTGGCCTCCCCTGCCCCCCACCCACCTTCAGCCACGTGCCCTGGCTGAGGCCTGCCTGGGCACACTGACCCTTCCGCTTCCCACAAAGTGTTTGTTGGTCCCGACGGCCTGGTTGGTCTGCCTACCACTGGCCTCTCCAGCCGTATCCTGGGGATGTGGGGCAGCTACCCAGGAAGTCGTTCCTGTCGGGGCCCAGTCATTTAGAATCCAGGGGAGGCCATAGATGAAGGTAAATGAGGGTGAAAAAAGGTGAGACTCCTTCCCGCTGGGGTGCACGCAAGGTGACAAAGAGGGCAGCCCCCAGCACCCCGGGCCTGTACGCCCGGCTGAGTTTGGGCTCCCCTTGGCAGAAAGGCTTCACGCCCCAGGGTAACAAGATCGGCCACCAGGGGTGGGCAGAAATGTTCCACGTTTATCCTTATTTTCTCAGGCCTTTTTTAAAATAATGGCTTCGTTGACCTTGACTACCATACAATTCATCCGTTTGAAGTGTACAATTCAGTGGTTTTGAGTATATTCGTAGAGTTGTGCAACCATCACCACTACCCAATTTTAGAACATTTTCATCACCCCCCAAGAAACCCCACACCCGTCAGCATCCACTCCACATCCGCCTCCCCACTCCAGCCCCGGCAACCACGAATCCACTTTCTGTCTCTGTGGATTTGCCTGTTCTGGACGTTTCATAGACGTGGCATCATGCACTATGTGTGGCCTTTTGTGCCTGGCTCCCTGCAGCTGGCATAACGTCAGGGTTCGTCCGTGTCATGGCGTGTGTCGGCGCTTCCTCTCTGTCATGGCCGAACAGTACCCTGGTAAGGCTACGCCGCAGCCAGCTTATCCATCCTCCATCTGATGGGCATTTGGGTTGTCTCCACCTTTGGCTACGATGCTGCTATGAACATTCATGCATGAGTTTCTGCACAAATACATGCTTTCATTTTTCTTGGGCACATATCTTGGAGTGCAGTTGGTGGGTCATATGTTAACTCTATGTTTGACATTTTGAGGAACTACCAAACTGGTTTCCAAAGCAGTTGTCCCATTTTACCCTCCCACCAGCAATGAACAGAAGTTCCGGTTTCTCTATGTCCTCACCAGCACCTGCTGTTGTCTGTCTTTTTTGTTTTGGTCTCAGTGGCTACGGAGTGGTATCTCATTCCGCTTTGATTTGCAGTTCCCTAGTGGCTGATCATGTTGAGCATCTTTTCACATGCTGACTGACATGCATGTGTTTCCTTTGGAGAAATGTCTATTCAAGTTATTTGCACATTTTTAGTTGGGTTGTCATTTATTGTTGATTTTAAGAGTTCATTGTATATTCTAGATCTAGTCCTTCATCAGACATAAGATTTGCAAATACTTTCTCGCATTCTGTGGGGTGTCTTTTCACTCTCTTGAAAGTCCCCTTTGAAACACACAAGTACTTAATTTTGACAAAGTCTAATTATCTATTTTTCTTGGGTTACTTGTGTTTTTTGGTGTTAAATCTAAGAATCCAAGGTCATGAAGACTTAAACCTAAGTTTTCTTCTAGGAGTTTTATAGTTTCTTTTCTTACATTGAGGTCTTTGATCTTTGAGTTAATTTTTGCATACAGTATGAGGTAGGGGTCCAAATTCATTCTTTCCCGTGTGAATGAATATCCAGTAGTTCCAGCATCATTTCTTCAAACAACGATTCTTTCCCCATTGAATAGCCTTGATACCCTTCTCAAAAATCAATTGGCCATACTCCATAACATCTGGGGAACTGAAAAATAATCAATTGACCATGGGTTTATATTTGAATTGCTCGTTGCTAGTGTATAGAAATACAACTAGTCTTTGCATAGTGATCTTGTACCCTGCAACCACACTGACCTCATTTATTAATTCTAGCCATTTTTTTATTGAATTTCTTAGGATTGTCCACATGTAAAATCATCTGCAAGTAGAGATAGTTTTACTTCCTCCCATCCAATCTTGATGCCTTTTATTTCTTTTTCTTGCCTAATGGCCCTGGCTAGAACCTGGCACAGCGTAAAATAGAAGTGGGTGGGAGTGGACATTCTTACCATGTTCCTGATCTTAGGGGGAAGCATTGAGTCTTCCACCGTGAAGTATGAAATTGGCCGTGGGGTCGTTTGGTTTGGCGATATCCTTTACCGGGTCGAGGAAGTACTCTTCTTATACCTTTCTACTGAGGTTCAGTTTGCATCCAGGGAAATTAACAAATCGTAAGTGTACAGACAGATCTTCTCTATATCCTGCACATTCCCCCATCCACGCGGAGTCCCTTCACGCCCTTCCCCAACAGGTTTGCAAAATTTAGCAAAAAAACTGAACAGGATGCCCAGTGACATTTACATTTAGAATAAAGAAATTTTTAGTGTATATCCTATGAAATATTTGAGACATATCTTGGGACTGACTTACACAAAAGATTATTCATCATTTATCTGAAATTCAAATTGTAACTAGGTGTCTGGTTTGGCCTCATCACCACTGATGCATTTTCCCTGTCCCTGGACCTCACATAGGTGAGATCATAGAACATGAACTTTGTTTCTTGTCCTAATGCTTTTGAAATCCATCCATATGATTGCACCTGTCATAATTGTTTTTTTACATTGCCAAAGAGTATTCCTTTATCCCACAGTCTACATCTGTTTTCCTGTTGACACCTGAGCTGTTTCTAGTTTGGGACTATTGTAAATAAAGCTTCCACGTGTGTTCTGGTGGGTGTCTTTCTTATACACATTTGCACGTCTTTCTCTTGGATAAATACTTAGGAGTGGAATTGCTGGGTCATAGGACATATGTTAGCTCCACTGGTAACTAATTTCTTTCCTGCATATCTGTATAAAATACAAACCCTTCCTCGCCCCTCCCCCCCACACACAATGGTAACTGTGTAAGGCGATGGGTGTGCTAATTAATTCAATCATGGTAATTGTTTCCCAATGTATACGTCTATCAAATCACCACGTTGTACACCTTGACTATGCTCAATTGTAATTTGTCAATTATTCCTCAATAAAGCTGAGAGGGAAAAGAGTAAAGAAAAATTGATTACTACCTGTCCAGAGGAAAAGCAATGAGGTAATACTCTGAAAAAAAAAGGTAAAACACATTAGTATCTGGATAGAAACTGTGAATATATACATATATTGGGAGCATATGGTCAGACATTTGCTGATGGGAAATTAGATGTAGAGAGTTGAGGACTTCTGCAGGGGGGAACCATTGAGGACTCGGGGGCAGGAGGGGAAAGTGATCGGAGACAGTCTTTAGGAATGAAACCTAAAGTGTATCTGTGGGGGTGCAGAGCCCACAGGAACAATGCTGCCAGATGACATGCAACACACCAAATAAACAACAAATAGGTTTTTAATATAAGTATATGCCAATATATGTCTCCAGAATTGCATAAGACATATTGACATTAAAATATTATTCATTGTCTATCTGAAATTTAAATGAATTCTTGAGAGCTTGTTTGGAGGTTCTAGCAGGGGAGCGCAGCTACTCCTATACCCTTGACTAAAGAACGGTCCTCCTCTACCGGGGAAGGTCATCCTCTCCCGCTGAGCACGCACATGGAGGGGTGAGGGAGGAAGGGGACACCCGCCTAGCCAGCCAGATCAGCTGAATCAACCCTGGTGATCCATGGGGTGACAGATGTTGCAGCCATGTGTCCCTCACATCCAGAAATTTAAATGAATTCTTTATTTTTTATTGATACATAACAATTGTACATATTTGTGGGGTACACTGTGATATTTTGATACATACATATAATACGTAACGATCAAATCAGGGCATTTAGGATATCCATCACCTCAAAAATTGATCATTTCTTTGTGTTGGGAACATTTCAACTCTTCTAGCTATTTTGAAATATACAACAAATTACTGTTGACTAAAGTCACCCTCCTGTGCTATCAAACACTAGAACTTACTTTGTCTATTTAGCGGTATGTTTGTACATGTTAACCATCCTCTATTCATCCCCTGCTCAGGCCCTAGTAACCATCACTCTACTCTGTGCTTCTGTGAGATCAAGTCCTTTAGCTCTCACAGGTGAGAACGAATAGGTGAGAACACACAGTATTTGTCTTTCCGTGCCCGGTTTATTTCACTTAACATAATGACCTCCAGTCCCATCCGTGTTGCTTCAAATGACACGATTTCATTCTTTTTTATGGCTAAATACTATCCATGGTATATATGCGCCACATTTTCTTTATCCATCATCGATGGATAGACACTCTGGTTGATTCTGTATCTTAGCTATTGTGAATAGCACCACAATAAACATGGGGGTACAAGTATCCCTTTGATATACTGATTTTCTGTCCTTTGGATAAATATCCAGTAGTGGGATTGCTGGATTGCATGGCAGTTCTATTTTTAGTTTTTTGAGAAATCTCCATGTTACTCTCCATAATGGCTGTACTAATTTACATTCCTACCAACAGTGCATGAGATTCCCTTTATTCTGCATCCTCACCAGCATTTGTTATTTTTGTCTTTTTGATCATAGCCATTCTAACTGGGGAGAGACAGTATCTCACTGTGGATTTGATTTGCATTTCCCTGATGAGTAGGGATGCTGAGCATTTTTGCATATACCTGTTGGCTTTTGGTATGTCTTCTTTGGAGAAATGTCTATTCAGATCCTCTGTCCACTTCTCAAAGGAATTATTTGGCTTTTTGCTGTTGAGTTGCTTGAGTTCCTTGTATATTCTTGTATATTAGTCCCTTGTTGGGTGAATAGTTTACAAACATTGTCTCTTTACTCTGTTTTTTTTTTTTTTTTTTTTGAGACAGAGCGTCACTCTACTGCCCTGAGTAGAGTGCCGTGGCGTCAGCCTAGCTCACAGCAACCTCAAACTCCTGGGCTCAAGTGATCCTCCTGCCTCAGCCTCCTGAGTAGCTGGGACTACAGGCATGCACCACCATGCCTGACTAATTTTTTCTATATATTTTTAGTTGTCCATCTAATTTCTTTCTATTTTTAGTAGAGACAGGGTCTCGCTCTTGCTCAGGCTGGTCTTGAACTCCTGAGCTCAAACGATCCGCCCGCCTTGTCCTCCCAGAGTGCTAGGATTACAGGCGTGAGCCACTGAGCCCGACCTCTTTACCCTGTTTATTGTTTCCTTTGCTGTGCAGAAGCTTTCGTTTAACGTAGTCCCATTTGTATGTTTTTGTTTCATTGCCTGTGCTTTCAAAGTCTTATCCAGAAAATTTTTATCCAAACCAGAGTCCTGAAGTGTTTCCCCTGTTTTCTTCTAGTAATTCTATAGTTTTACGTCTTACAATTTAAGTCTTTAATCCATTTTGAGTTGGTTTTTGTATACGGTGAAAGACAGGGGTCCACTTTCATTCTTCTACATGTGAATATCCAGTTTTCCCAGCACCATTTATTGAAGAGAGTGTCCTTTCCCAACTGTAAGTTCTTGGAGGCTTTGTTGAAAATCAGTTGGCTATACATAGCTGGATTTATTTCTGGATTCTGGATTCTGTCCCATTGGTCTATGTGTCTGTTTTTATGCCAGTACCATGCTGTTTTGGTTACTACAGTTTTGTAGTGTATTTTGAAATCAGACAGGGTGATGCCTCTAGCTTTGTTCTTTTTGCTTAGTTTTGCTTTGACTATTTAGTGGTTCCATAAAAATTTTAGAATTATTTTTTTCTATTTCTGTGAAGAATATCATTGGTATTTTGATAGAGAATGCATTGAATCTATAGATTGCTTCAGGTAGTATGGTCATTTTAACAATATTAATTATTCTCATCCATGAGCATGTCTTTACATTTGTTGCCCTCTTCAATTTCTTTCATCAGCGTTTTGTAATTTTTATTATAGAGGTCTTTCACCTCCTTGGTTAAATTTATTTCTATGGGTTTTTTTGTAGCTAATATAAATGGAATTTCTTTCTTGATTTCTTTTTCAGCTAGTTCATTATTGGTATAGAAACACTGTTAATTTTTGTATGTTGATTTTGTATTCTGTAACTTTACTGAATTTTTTGTATGTTGATTTTGTATCCTGTAACTTTACTGAATTTGTTTACTGGTTCTAAGAGTTTTTGGGTGAAGTCTTTAGGTTTTTCTGGATATAAGATCATGTCATCTGCAAAGAGGGATAGTTTGACTTCCTCTTCTCTAATTTGAATGCCTTTTATTTCTTTCTCTTACCTGATTGCTCTGGCTGGGACTCCCAATACTATGTTGGATGAGTGGTGACGTGGGCATCCTTGCCTTGTTACAGTTCTTAGAGGAAAGGCTTTCAGCTTTTCCCCATTCAGGATGATGTTAGCTGTGGGCTTGTCATACATGGCCTTTGTTATATTGGGGTATGTTTCTTCTATGCCTAATTTATTGAGAGTTTTTAATCATGAAGGCATGTCGAATTTTATCAAACGCTTTTTCTGTGTCTGAGATGATCATACAGTTTTTGTCCTTCATTCTGTTGATGTGACATATCACATTTGTTGATTTGCATATGTTGAACCATCCTTGCATCCCCTCAAATCCCGCTTGATCATGATGTATTATCTTCTTGATGTGCTATGGGATTCAATTTGTGAGTATTTTGTTCAGGATTTTTGCATCCATGTTCATCAGGGATATTAGCCTGTAGTTTTCTTTTTTTGTTGTGTCCTTGTCTGGTTTTGGTATCAGGTAATGACAGCCTCACAGAATGAGTTAGGAAGAATTCCCTCCTCTTCAATTTTTTAGAATACTTTGAGAAGAAATGGTATTAGTTCTTCTATATAAGTTTGGTAGGAAAGCCATCTGGCCCTGGGCTTTTCTTTGTTGGGAGACCTTTTATTACCCACTCAATCTCATTACTCATTATTGATCTGTTCAGGTTTTCTGTTTCAATTTTGGTAGTTTGTATGTGTCTGGGAATTTACCCATTTCCTTTAGGTTTTCCAGTTTGTGGGTGTATAATCATTCGTAATAGTCTCTAATGATCCTTCATATTTCTGTGGTTTCAGCTGTAATGTCACCTTTTCCATTTCTGATTTTATTTATTTGGGCTTTATTCTTTCCCCTTGGTTAGTTTAGCTAGTCGTTTATGAATTTTATCTTTTCATAAAACCAACTTCTAGTTTCATTGATCCTTTGGATGTTTCTTAGTCTCTGTTTTATTTAGTTCTGCTATAATTTTATTCTTTCTGTCCTTCTACTAATTTTGGGTTTGGTTTGTTCTGGCTTTTCCAGTTCCTTGAGGTGCATCATTAGGTTGTTTATTTGAAATCTTTCTGCTTTTTTGAGGTAGCCATTTGCTGCTACGCACGTCCCTCTTCGGACTGCTTTTTCTGTATTCCATAGGTTTTAACACGTTGTGTTTCCATTTTCATCTGTTTCAAGAAATGTTTTGATTTCCTTCTTAATTTCTTCATTAGCCCATTGATGGCTCAGGAGCATGTTGTTTTGAAATTTGAATGAATTTAAATAAAATTTAATTTAATAAAATTTAAATGAAATTTAAATTTAACTGGTCATCCTATATTTCTCTGTGCTAAAGCCAGCAAGTCTACACATATGTGCTCACAGAATACAGGAAGGAACGGTCATCACAGCACAGGTGACCAAGGACTTGTTCTGAGCAGCCACCCCTCCCCCACTGGGCACCTGTCCGTGGGTCCATGATGGAGGAGCCCTTGCCTTCTCAGACCAGTGCTGCTCTCATGAGCCAGAGCGTTCGGGATCCACCAGGACCATGGGGTGATGGGGGTGCCTTTCGAGGTTCCCGTCACATGTGCTCCCCGGATTGGATTCTGAAGCGTGTCTGCCCCATGGAGCCCACGTGCACGGCTCGCATGCCTCAGCCAGCAGTGGGGAGGAGCGACACTCCAGCTATGGTGAGAGCCCAGCGGGTGCACGCTCTTAACAGCTATGGCTGTGGCTTTGGCTGAACGGTCAAAATTGGGGTGTCTTTAATCCACCCAGTGGACTCCCAGGTACCCCAATGGTTCCAGAAGCTGGTGCTGCCCACCATGCACACAGGGCTGGGAGACCACTGGCTATGGTTGCCATGAGGCAACCCAGCCTCATGACAGTGCCAACAAAAAGAGGCAGAGCAAGAAAACTACTGAACTGTGAAGGCAGAGTCCCATCAAACTGCACCTGAAGCCCACCTGCCACCACACTTTCCAGGTGAATGAGTCACTTTGGGTTGAGTGTTTCTGCCTCCTGCACCAAAAGAGCCCAAACTGATGGGGAACCCCAAGATAGGTCTGCCACCAGTTCCACTATCAATTCCAGAGCTGGGCAGCCCAATGTCTGATTGGAAACTCTTTTTCTTCTGGGTCTTCCACAGGGTCTGAACCAATCGACTGATGCCTTTTAGGTGGTTTTCCACCTAGGAACCCAGAAACCAGGGTCTAGGAAGAAGCATGGACTTGTCCAAGGTCATCTAGCTCTTTAGTGCCAAATCCAGGACCAGAACACAAGCCTTTTGGACCCCAGGCCACATGGCATTCCTGAACAGAGATTCCACCAACCGGCCTGCCCCCCTGGCCAATTGAACAAGCTGCTAAATTGATACTTTGCAAAACATGCATTTTTCCAATTGCAGAGGGTCGCTGTGACTTTGAAGCAGCGTGCAGCCTTCCCTGATGTGGTGAAGGACGGAGGTGGCTGGCCTGGGATGGAGCGGGATCTTAGGAAAAGCTCTGCAGAAGCCCCGGGGCACCCACATGCTGGAAGGAGATCAGAGAGCAGCCTCTCTCCCAAGGCCACAGGCAGCCAGCTCCCCACTTAAAAAGGACCCGGTATCAATTTCACTTTTTTTTCCCTGTTGGTGCCTCCCTAATGAGATGATGTTAGAGTTGAAAATAAATAGATGAGTGGCTGGGTAAACAGATAAATAGATAAATAAAGCATGGGTTTCTTCCAGGAACGCGGCTCTCTCTCTCCCGGTGGCTGGAGGAGGCGTGGGTCTCGCATGACGCCTGCCGAGCTTGCTGCGGCGCTGGGGAGGGGCCGTGAGAACACAGCTACCGGCCACCGTTTCTCGCCCTGTGCTTTGCCCACTGTCTCTCTTTAGCCTTCTCAGCGACTCCTGAAAGAGGCAGCCATCACCACGTACAGATAAAGCAAGAGACTGAAAAGGCGACATGATTGGCAGAAGGTCACAGCTAACAAGTGAGATGTGAAATCAGGCCCGCAGACGCACATCGCTCCCCAAGGAGCTTACAGTCCACTCGGGACAAAGGGCTCACTCAGGAAACGACAGCGAAAGACCCAAGGTGGAGAATTCTCGCGCCTCTCAGTTGTGATTGTGATGGAGAGCTGGGAGAGCTGGGGTCCGCAGTCACCCGGGGTCCTTGGAAGAGGGACCCTCTGGGTGCCAAGAAGCACAGGCAGAGAGGCGCCCTGGAGGGCCACGGCTGGGACCTGCCCTCTGCCATCACACCGCGCCGCCCCATCCCCAAGCTGGCCTCCAAGTCCTCGCCCCACGAAGGAGGCGGGGCTGTTCCTGAGTGTCCCGCCACTCACCGTCACGGCTGGTGGTCCGAGGTGGGCAGGGGTGGTTGCGTAGGCGGCTAGAACATGTCCCTGCACCCACAGTGGTTGGCACGTAGCACTCCCCGGGGTAACTAAACTGTTAGCACCTGGCTTGGAGCAGTGGGGACTCCAGGACCCACTTCAGGGTTCTGGTTGGCTGTGCCCGTCTATTAAAATAAATTTTTTTTTTTTTTGAGACAGAGTCTCACTGTGTTGCCCCGGCTAGAGTGCCGTGGCGTCATCGTAGCTCACAGCAACCTCAAACTCCTGGGCTCAAGTGATCCTCCTGCCTCAGCCTCCCGAGTAGCTGGGACTACAGGCATGCACCACCGTGCCCGGCTAATTTTTTCTATGTATTTTTAGTTATCCAATTAATTTCTTTCTATTTTTTTTAGTAGAGACGGGGTCTCGCTCTTGCTCAGGCTGGTCTCGAACTCCTGAGCTCAAACAATCCGCCCGCCTCGGCCTCCCAGAGTGCTAGGATTACAGGGATGAGCCACCGCGCCCGGCCTAAAATAAATTTTGAAACTCACCTTTGTGAACAAAATTTCTCTGAAAAGGAACTTGAAAGAGACTATTTCGGTGAATAGTTTGCAGACCGGGGAGACACCGCCTTACGCAGCCCTCCATCGGGTGCAAACTGAAGGTGCGGTCCACAGAACAGACAGGGTTTGGGGTTTTATAGCAAAAGTTCCCTCCCGGGTTCCCAATCAGGTTCGCTTATGCAAATGAAGAGGTGAAGTTTCCGTAGCTCTGATTGGTTGACACAGCTGAGTTCTGACTGGTTAACAGAGCTGAGCCCTGATTGGTCAATACAGCTGAGCTCTGATTGGTTGGTTCAGGCGAGCTCTGAAAGTCCCCAAGTTGAACAGTGGTGTGTGGGTTTGGGGAAGTCAAAGTAAGTGTATGTCCTCTAGTTAGCAAATGGACGCCTGGCTCTACTTAAATCAGACCCGGTTAGCCACCTTGAGGCATTGGCTCTTTCAGGTTCACTTTTGTTCACACCTTTGCTTAGATTAAAACCTAAGGGCCCAGCTGGAGTCCGCGGGGGCCTCGGCGGCTCAGCCTCGGGGAACCTCCCGCCCTGCCCCACTCCAGCCTCGGGCTCCCTGCTGCTCCTCAGGAATGCCCGGCCCAATTCCACCCAGGACTCTTGCTCCCGCATTCTGCTGCCGGAACAGCCTCCTCCCCACGCCCCTCGGGTGTCCGTTCACCTGGTTGGGGGGTCCCCGCCGCCCTGTACCAAAGGGCGGCGCCAGTTCCGCCCCCAGCACTCCCTATTCCTCCTGCCCGTATTTCTTCCCAACTCCTCTACCCAGACTTACGTTACCTGCTTGCTGGCTTGCCTCGCAGTAGCCTCTGTCCAACTAGCGGGTTAGCCCCGTTCAAGCCACACCTAGAACAGTGTCTGTCTCATACGAGGCACGCTGTGATGTTGCGCTGAATGAATGAAGGAAGGAACGAAGGAACGCATGTGTCGACCTGCCTTTCCTGATCCCTGCCACGGGCACAGCTCTGTGCTGCAGGGTGTTGGGCAGCCGGGCTTGAGTGAGACAGGCCCCTGCCCTCCACAGCTGCTGAGGATGAGTGGGACTGGGCCGGGAGGGGCAGAGAGGAAGATCTGTGGGCTGGTGAGCCCCAGGGGCATGGAGAGAGGGGAACAGAGTGTGCCGAGCACATGCACAGGGAGGGCAGAGGCCTGGAGCACATGCCATGACAGGGCTGGGACTAGAGAGCTTAGGGAGGACCAGGGCCAGAGTGAGGTCTCTGCATCTTTGAGCAAAGAGGACATTCTGGACATCCACCCGGCCCCAGAGGTTTGTTCAGGTGTGTGCTGGTCACGTGGCCCCTGCAGGTTTATTTGATGTCAGGAGCCCATACCTGCTTGAGAAGAAGACTCAGTGTGCTATTGTGTCCCTCTTAATTTAGAAACACCCCCTGATATTTCTGTTATGGGTGATGTTAATTTCCTTTCTGGTAGTTTTCTGTATTTTCCAAATTCTCCAGAAAATTGTAATGAGGGGGGGAAAAAACCCAATAATTGCTGTCAAATGTTTTTAAAATAAAAATAAGACAAAGGAATGATCACTTGTGTTCATCGAAAGGACGGCCTTGTTAATAAACTAGTTAATGGAGAAAGATAAACTATCTAATAGAAAGAAAGAATAAACTCATAACACATAATTGTCCCTCTGAAGGGAAAGATCACAACACAACTGTCCCTTTGATCACATACCTGTGGCTTACATTGTTTTTGAGAGTTTTTTTAACAGCCTTGAAAAGTCCTGAACAGACAGCCGGGGTGTGAGCTGTCCATCTCGCCTCCTGCCAGACCACCCTTTAAGGACCCTGATCTCCAAGACTGAGGTGCAAGAAATAAAAAAAAAAAAAAAGGATCCTGATAAACCGGCCTTACAGAGAAGAAAAGAAAAATAAATAAATAAAAAGCAGACAGCCACTTCAGTCTCCTGTTATCAGCTTATGACATTAACTGTCTCTTTACCTTTGTTCCCTGTAAAAACTCCCAGCCTCTTCTGCTCGGAGGCCGGCACTTCCATTTCTTCCTTCGTGAGCCATGGCCACTGCCTCCTTCTCTCTCTCTCTCTTTCTCTCCTCTCTCTCTGTTGCTTTCTAAGACAGCAGAATAAATTTTTACATCTTTATATCCTAGTCTTTGTGTGC
>RJWJ010031073.1:0-19471 GCA_004363605.1 Indri indri | reverse complement strand
AGCAAGCGTCTGGGCTCTGATCCCAGTTAAGTGCAGTAAAGCGCAAAGAATGAGAAGGACTTCCAGGGAAAAAATGTAAAATGCCTTCATCGCTTTAAAAGATGATGTGGGCTGACTCATCTCGCATCCCTAAATTTATGACTGTGGTCTCCACAAAACAGGAGAGAAAGGATGCTGACCTGTACCCAGGCTGGGCGCCCGCCAGTCTCGCTCTGAAGACCCTCCCACAGTTGGCCCCCCGCCAGCCTGCCAGGGCTGGGCTACAGACTCGGAGGGCAGCGTGGAGCTCGGTGCCTGCAGATGCGGAGTCAGGTCCTGGCCCTGCTGACTTAGAAGTTGACTGTGCCTGGACAACTCACGTACCCTCCCAGGACCCTGCTGTCCACTGGGGTGACACCCACTGGGCAGGGGTGCTGTGGACGGTATGTCCAAGAAACAGCATCAGCAGAGGTGCCTCAAAACCTGGAGCGCTCCGCACCAACATGAGGTGCTGTTCTTCCTATTTGGCGAGCTCAAGAAATGTCAGCTGATTTCATCACACCCCCTAGTGAGTCCCTAACTAGGACAGAGATCCGCTGTCACAAAACTGCGTGTCTCATCCCCAAGCCAAATGGAATGGGTTTCTGGGTGGGCCCTGCCGGTGGCATATGAAGGGCTTGTCTGCCTCCCTGGCAGAGCCGACCGAGAGGGCAGGCTCGGCCTCCCGCTCCCGGGGCGTGCAGAGGCCAGGCAGCTGCAGGCAGGAGGGCAGGAAGGTTTGAGCAGCTGGGCTAAGGTCAGGCACGGAGGCCTGGGCTCCGCAGAGACAGCCAAATGCCCGGCCCAGCTGCCGCCGCCTCTTGCCGAAGCCCTGCGCTGGAGACAGAAGCTGGCGGCCGGGCTGGCAGGCTCCCCTGCGGCTGCGAGGTGGCCCGGCCCAGGCCCGCCATCCCCTGCCTGCTCGTCCCTCTCCCCCCCTGAATGGCTCCCTTCGCTTCTCGGCCTCCCCCTCCTCACTCTCTCCTTTGCTCTGCTCCTTTTCTCTCTCTGTCTCTGTGTCTATCTGTCTCTGTCATCCGATGTCATCTTTGTTGTATTTTCGCCCTTTCTCTCTCAGTTTCTCGGGCTCTCTTCCTCTCCTTGTCTCTGGAATAAAAGCTGAGGAGACAGAATAGGAGGTGGGGTGTCAAGAGGTGGGGACTTCGGGGGGTGATCAGGTTGTGCAGATGGAGCCTGCGTGAATGAGATTAGCGCCCTTATGAAACAGGCCCGAGGGAATTGTTTGCCCCTTCTGCCATGCGAGGTCACGGCTGGAAGGCCCCGTCTGTGAACAAGAAGGTAGACCCTCACCAGACCTGGCATCTGCCAGCCCTCAGTCTCGGACTTCCTGGCCTCCAGAACTGTGGGCAATAACTTCCCATTGTTTATAAGACACCCAGTCTATGGTGTTTCATGGCAACAGCCCGAGGCACCTAGGACAGACCCCATTCTGTCCCATTCAAGGCAGCCTCAGGAGAGTGAGCCAGGGTCCTGGGAGCAGATTCAGCTTTGGGGTTGGAGGCAGCATAGGCCTATGGGTCTCTATGAGGACACCCGCAGAGAGTGAAGCTGGGGCCCTGCACTAGCTCAGTTCGCGGTAACACTGCAAGCCTCCTCCATCCAGCAAGTACTCCTTGGGCCTTGTCTTAAGCCCAGAGCCTGTGCTGCGGCTAGGGTTGAGGAGGCATGAGGCAGGGACCCTGCTGGGACAGTGTCCCCACACCCAGGCCAGGTACCAGTTAAATGAGCAACTACATGGTTAGATGCACCCTGCACCCAAGGGGTGTCCAGACAGTAGGGCCAGGACACAGATTCAAGCAACCTATGCACCCTGCGGCTGAGCCTAGAATGACTCAGAGGCGTGTTCTAGGCCAAGGAGGGAGGATGTCCCAGACAGTGTGTCTGGGGAGCAGGGGGCACTGCCTGCGCCTAGGCGAACGGGAGCGAGGGGTTGTGGCCGGCGAGACAGGGACAGGGGACTGCAGTCGCACCAGGCAGGGGCAATGGCAGCCCACCAATGCCGGGAGCCGCGGGGCCGTGGTGGGGAGGCCCTGTCCATCTGTGAGATGGGGACGGCGGTCCTTCCCCTCTCCCCCCGCTTCTGCGAGCGGGACAAATGAAGAAAGAGGCTGAGTCGACATTGCCGTCTGCCAAGCGGGAGGGGGGCGGGCGTGGGCTTGGCTCTCGGCGCTGGGAAAGGGCCTCATTATGAGCGAGTTTCATTCAAAAGGGAGGTTGCCATGGACCACACAATGGGGCTGGGTTTCCGAGTTAAGAGGAAAATCTCATTTTAACATGGCTTCTTCTGTAATTGGGAGGAGGAGGCGGTGGCTGTGAAGCCAAAGGACAGAATATTAGAGAAGGATGAAATAACAGTGGTGCCTCTGGCAAGCTGACTTTGTCCCCACTTCGGGGCAGTTCCCCTGTCCCCCGAGCCTGCCGCAGTACCCCTGTCCTTGCCCAGGCGTGCACCTAGGGCCCCTCTCCCTCCCTGCTTCTAAAGGGCTCTGAGATATGGGAATGAACAGATAGCCAAAGCTGTCATTGTACAAACTGGGAACCGGAGGACACGGTGGGGAGGATGGTCACCCAAGGTTGCAGAATATGCTAGAGCTAGCTCTGTGATCCTCTGTGCATCTGTCCCCTGCAGGGGTGGTGCCACTCCTGGCTCCCTTTGGGGGTGGGAGGCGTGTGGCTTGCTAGTCGATCTTGAGCGGGAGCCAGTGACCTGAATGCCATCTAGGCACAGGAGAGGCCGGGAAACCCAAACACTGAAGCAGGAGCCACTTCTAAGGTCCACCTCTCATCCCTGTGACAGGCCCCCTTCACCGTCACTCTCATTCCCACTTTGGTCTGTACAGCTGCCCTGTGAGGACAGTCAGCGTGTCTGCACCCCAGATGAGGAAACTGAGGCTCAGGGCGGGTAGGGGTCAGACCAGAGCCTCCAAGTTCTAAAGCTTATGCCTTTTCTCCCTGCTGACCAATATATGAAGATATTTGCACTTGAGCATTGTACACATGATGTGGGAAGAGATGGTGTGTATGTATTTGTAATACGCACACGCATACATACATGCACATGTAATACACACACATGCATGTGCGCACACACACAGAGCTTTTAAATCTCCACTGGCTCTCCTCACACAGAAAATTAGTATATTGGTGCAGTCACTAATCCCTTTCATTTGGATGTGAGCAAATGACAGGATCAGTCTCCATCACTGCCATGGCTAAACCCCAGGGCTCTCCCTGGTGCCTTGAATAAGAGTCAAGATGACCCACTTTCTCCAGCTATTCCCTGTCTCCGGGCGGCTTTGGCTGGGAGACTGTCAGTCTGGTAAATATCACAGGCTTAGCAGGGAGGTGCTTCTGCTCCCAGGGCTGCCCCTGTTTGGCCGCCCAGCCTGCCTTGTAGGACCGAGCCCCAGGGTTCTGCCCCAAATGCTAGAGTTCAGCTGCCCACATGCAGACAGGGCCTGTCTGCCCAGCACACGATGTCCTTGGAGATGCCCACATACACTCCGAGGGCACTTACTGCCTCCACAAGCATTTTCTGGGTGCCCAGTCTGCACTGGCACAAGCGCTCAGGACTGGAGCTTAAAAGGACCCAGAGTCTGCCCTTGTGAAAGGAGATGGTCATGAAAACAAACCCAGAAATAAATGGCGGAGCAAGCCAAGTAGTCTCTGAGCACAGACAAGGGAACAGTTAATCTGAAGGGAGGATGGGGAAGGCTTCTCAGAAGTCTCTGGAGTGGAGACTGGAATGCAAATTAGAACATGCCACACGGAGGAGTGGAAGGGCACTCCGTGCGGAAGGAACAGCACGGGCCAAGGCAGAGAGGCAGGGAACAGCAAAGGCAACGCGAACAGGGTGGCCTCAGGGCAGCCGGAGCTCTGGACTCCGGAGGAGGAGGGTCACCTCTGTCGTCTAGGCACAGGACAGAGGACGCAGAGCAGAATTGTAAGTGGGAGAGCTGCGAGATCCAGGCAGACCGTCAACAGGCCCTGGCCTCACCTGGGACAGCTGCGCCAGCCCATACCTGAGCCTTGTTCTACCTCGCTGATCCTGCTCCCCACCGACGGGTGCTCTGACCCTCCCCTCTCTCTTCCTAGAATTTTCCTTCCCATTGAGTAGGGAGCCTTTTCTCCTGGACATCAGACAGCACTCTGTGTGAATGTTGGTAACTGCGACCCTCCTTGCCGGGGCATTTACTAGAGGCAGAAGAGAGGGAAGGTTCTAGCATCCCCAAAGGGTGGTGCCTCGGGGCACGATGCCAGCCTTGCCAGTACACTCCATGAGTTTTGCAAGGGGAACAGCCCCCAGGTCTGACTTTTGATCTTTAACCTCAAACCTCCTGGAGCCAAGGTCGATAGAAACAGCTGCGCATGCCTCTGTGTTGCTGGGGGCCTCCCTGGAGTGAGGGCCAGCCACACCTAAGACCCCCGGGCTATTTGAGGGGACGATGGCCACCTCTGAGCCTGGAGCCAGAGTGCTGTCTCCGAGCAGGTGACAGCAAAAGCTGTTCCATTCTGCAAGGTGTCCCCACCACGGCAGACTCAGGGGCTTGGAAGTATGGTGGAAACAGGCTGAGGAAACCTGCCCCAGGGAGGGCCTGGCCCCGGTGCCCACAGGGAGAGGCCTGCAGGGGCTCTGGTCAGGCAAGTGGCCGCAGGCCCTGCACATTCTCCTCCTTCCGACGGAAGCCAGAGGAGCCACAAAAGCCCTGGAGGAGGAGTCACTTGTTTTCTTAAATCAGCCTTTATCACTTCAGTATAAAGACCCACACACACTCGAAGGTATGCTTTTGGATAAATGTAGACACCTGTGCAACCATCACCGCAATTAGGGCTCAGAACATTCCCTTCACCCCTAAAATCTCCCTCCTTCCCCTTTGCATTCGATCTCTCCCTCCGTCTCTCACCCCAGGTAGTGATGCTCTGCCTTCTGTCACTGTGGATTAGAGTGAACTTTTCTAGAGTACGGTACAGTTTCATACAATATAGTTTCTGTTCTTTTGTGTCTGGTTTCTTGTGCCCAGGATCCTGCTTTTGAGATCCCTCCATGTTGCCTCTTTGAGTTGTTCATTCCTGTGTTGCTGAGTAGTGTTCCACTGCACGGCCACGCCACGGTTTGTTTATCCACCCATAGACAGTAGGGTTGTTTATAGTTTTTTGAAGTATATGAAATAAAGTGGCTATGAACATTCACAAACAAGATTTCGTGTGAACACACGTTTTTGCTTTTCTTGCATACATACACAGGAGTGGAATTCTAGCTCACAGACAATGGAGAAACTGCCGCTCCGTTTGCCAAAGCGGTGGTGCCACTCTACATCCCCACAATGTAGGAAAGTTCTAGTTCCTCCCCATCTTCACCAACGCTGGATGTGATCAGTGTATTTAATGTTAGCCATTCTATTGGGAGTATTTTGTTGTGGTTTTATTCGACATTTCTCTGATGACTAGTGATGTGTCTTCCCACATCGGGGTTCCAGTCTCAGGCCTGCCACGCTCCACGCTTGCACAAGACACTTCAGCACTCCGCATCTTAGTCTCCGTGTCCGGAAAAGCCGAGTACCAACCCCTGCCCTGTGTCCATCACTGGGCCTTTGTAAAGATGGCATCAGATCAGGTGTGGGTTCCAAAGTCCACAAAAGTATCTGCAAGGTGTAAGCCCCACCTTGCACTTGCCGTAGCCCTCGGCTCATTGTCTTCTTTTATGTTGATCTTCGCACTGCAGTAGGCTTCTTACCAGTTGTCCTGACTCTAGTCTTCCCTCCATCTCATCCTCCACATAGCAGCCAGGGCAGTTTATCTATGGCACCTGCCAGAACGGGGCCTTCCTTTGTGCTTAAAACCATCCCCTGGTCTTCCCACTGCGACAGGTTCCATTTCATTTTTCAGCTAATAACGTGGATTGGAAACCCGCATGGGTCAAGCACTCCTCCACATACCGAGAATGAAGGGTTAACCAGAGTAGACAGTCTCTGCCCTTTACAGAATGAAAACCCATTTTCCTTACTTTATGCAGGCAACAGAGGCCCATAGAAGTGAATGGGCAACCCCAGACCACACAGCAATCTGCAACAGAGCAGAGATTAGAACCAGGTGCTTGCCCCAGTCCTGAGATCTTTCTACCACTTCCAGCACCCTCCCCACCCCCGATCATTCTCTCGGAGCCACAGAGGGACAGAGCCAAGGGGAGGTAGGCTGCAGGGGACACCTTAGAGGCCCATCCCTCTCGTGGGGAGCTGGGGGAAGCTTCACGGGGGCCCCTGAGCTCACGTGCCCCTTTCTTCACAAGCGCTGGCACGAATAATCGCCTCTTGTCGGAGAACAGACCTGGGGCGAGTTGGTAAGTGGTGCTGCTTGCTCCGGCCTCCTTTCCCCGAGGCACCTCTTGGTTTCCAGCCTGTGAGACGTTCTGTCTGCTAAGAGAAGGGGCAGAACAGCAATCTCGCACAGTCGCTTGTGGCTGTCAATCTCCCTTTAAACAGGAAAGCATTGCACGGTGACATTTAAAGAGGGCTCTGCTCTAAATCCCAGCCGCATCCCCACCACCTACGAGCTCCCTTGGTTATTCAAGACTCAGTGCCACAGAATGTCAGGGATGAGAGTAGGACCGATGGGGGTGCCTGAGTCCAAGAAAGGGGAACAGACTTGCCAAAGTTCATGCATCGAGCAGAGAGGAGAGGTGCGAGTAGAAATTCAGATCATCCACACCTAGCTCCGTGTCCTTTCCTGTATCCCACCGTGTCTCTCAAGAGGAAAATGCTAGCAGCATTTTCCCCAGAAGCTTGCCCCAGAAGCCCAGATTCCACCTAGCAACCTGTCCCTAGGCTGGGGAGGAACCTCCTCCAACAGCTTTTCTTCCCTTTCCTTCCCTTGTCGGGCCACACATCCATCAGCGGGCAGCAGCAGCTCCCAGACACCACTCAGGCTGTTTCGGCCAGAAAGGGATTTAATACAGGGAGTCGGGTGCTTATACCATCACAGAAGGGCTGGAGGAGGAGGCCGCAGGCTCAGCTCCCAGGAATGAGTCCCAGAATGCCACAGTCAAATCTACTCGCTTCCACCATAATCAAAAAGATGGGGGCCCTAAATGTTGTCCCCCAAAACCTCACTGTCACTGCCGTGACCTGGAGATCAGACACTGTTGTCCCAGGCACTGGCTTCAGAGCTGCACTGCCTCAGAGCACAAGCCCCGAGGGGGCTGTGACATCTGCCATTAGGCTCACGGCTTCCTCTAGGAAAGGCACATCCCTTTTGCTCTATTCAAAAAAGTTCTTGACCCTCTGTCCAAGCTGGTGCAGAGCTTCCTTGTTTATATTCTGAGCCTGTGTCTTGGGCTGTGACACATGAGAGGAGGCAAGGTGCCAGGCGGAGCTCAGGACAGAGCAGGAACCTGGACTCACCTGAGAGCCCCTCCGAGACGTGCAGCCAAGTAGTTCAGAGTACAGGCTCTGGAGAATTCTGCCTGGGTGTGTGTCCTGGGTTGACCACCTGACCTGTGTGGCACCTGGTGACACTGACCCTTCTTGCTTCTAGGTTTCCATATCTATGCAATAGGATGTTAATACCAGTACCCAGAAAGAACTTAGAACAATGCCCCACACAGAGAGAGCAGTTAATTAATATGAGCTGTAATTCCAAATTTTCCAGCTTTGTGACCTAATGTAGGTTACCTGAAGTCTCTGAGCCTTGGTTACCTGAGCCCAGATCGGGTAACCTGGCACTGTTGACACTTGGGATCGGATAACTGCTTGGTGCAAAGGGCTGTTTCATGCATTATAGGATGTTCAGCAACATTCCTGGCCCTTACTCACCAGATGCCAGTAACATCCTCCCCTCTTCCCACTTGTGACAACTGAAAATGCCTCCAGGCATTGCCCTGTGGGGGAAAAAATCCCTCCTGGCTAAGAACCACTGCTACAGAAGATGGGGATAATTGTATCTGTTCACAGCACTGTCATGCAGACTAAACTAGGCAAGGGATGTGACAGCTATTTGTAACCTGGAGGTCATCTGGGTCACCTACTCCTTGAGTAACATTAAATAAAACTGGCTTAAACCTACCAGATATGCTCCAGGAGGTTCAATGTCCCTCCCAGGATTCCTGAAAATTCTTGAGCGTCTGCATTCATGGTCATTTCTTGCATCAATTTGCTGTTTCTGAAAAATTGTTGATGTCCCTACTTTTGTCTTTGTGCTTTGGATGGCCCCTAAAGTGGAAGATAGGCCCTTTCCTTTATTTCCTCAAAATATTACTCAAAGAAGCAGGTGAGCAAGCCAGGACTGCTCTGAGGGCCATGGCAATGATGGTCCAGTCCGTCGGGCCACTGGGTGTGAGTATGAACCATCCCACACCGAAGTTCTCCCAGCCACCTGCCCTGTTCCCACCGTGCCACTTGCCTCTGTCCCTCGGGATTCTCCTCCCAGGTCTCCCTTCTCAGCCTCCTCCAGGACCTCTGCACTTGAGCCCTCTTGCTAGCTGCCCGGCCTCGCAACCAGAATCCCCGTCACCTCTAATCTCTCTGCAGGGCTAAGGTGCGGGGAAGCACCCTCCCCACTGTCCCCGAAACCGCCAAGCCCACTACACATGCGGAGGATTGCCAGCCAGCGTGGAACACGGGCAGATTTATCACCACATCGGCCAACTCAGAAGCAAGAAGGAAAAACCCTCCCAGGCCAGAAACAAAAGAAAATTCAAAACCAGAGCAATGAGCGGGAGCTAACATCAAATGGCCCACAGAGGTATAAGAGCTGGATAAAATGTTCCTGTTTTACTACCACGAGGGATAAGGGGCCGAGGCAATAGGCCCTGTGCGCAGAAGAGGCTGGGAGTGATCTTTCTGCTTCAAGCCAGGAGCCTGGAAAACCTGTCCCTTCAGTAAAATGAAAACAGAAAGCCACCAGCCACCACTCACAAACGCGGGCCCACCTGCCCAGGCCGTGAGTGAGAAAAGAGGCGCTGGAGAGAAATCTGAACTCCAGACCTGCAATGCATGCATTGGAGGGCCCTAAATCTGCGCTGCTCACCACGTACGAGGCCCCGAGGAGAATAATTACAACAAAACCTGCCCAGGTCAGGGAAAACCCTTAGGGCTGCGGCAGAGACGAGTGTGAGACCTGCACCTCCCAGATGGGAAACAGCACTTTCTGAAGACCAGCTCAGAGTGATAAATGATTAGGCAGGGGAAGAAAGCGAAGTCCAGGACGAGGATCCCCAACCGTGTCCAACAGGAGTCTAGAGGGAGAAATGGAGATATAGGGAGAAACAATATTTGAAGAGGTGTTAGCTGATGCTCCACCACGATGGAAGAAATATATGAGTTCTTATATCAAAAATTTAGGTTGAGTTCCAAGCAAGATAAGTATCAACAAATACAACATTTGAAGGAGGGAATCGACACATAAGCAGCTGATGAAACAAGCAATAGATGTAGCAGGATATTATTTAAGGTATAAAGAATAAATAATAATATACTCAAACAAGATGCAGGAGGAAGTGAGGTAAAGGAGGTAAACTAACTTTCTTTTTTCTCTTGGTGAGAAAATCTCCTTAGAATTCAACAAATAAAACATGAAACAATGTTGTACATCGTTACAAGGCAACCACTAAAGGAACTAAACATACTCCGTAAACCTTCCAAATTGTCAGAGGGCAAACCAACACCTAAAGCAAACCAGGAAAATGTAGGGCGTGAAGTAAAAGACTTTTAAATGAAGCATTAAAACCAGAGCAAATAATATAAAAGAATATGATGGAACTGAGACCAAATATATGCTGTTCATATCGTTAAATATGATGGAGTAAGCTCATCTGTTATTTTTAAAAATACTCATATTTTTGAATCAAAGATTGAAACAACAAACACAGGCTTGAGCAAGAGGCCTCTTATTCCCCAACTGAATCTTCGCAGCCTTGCCCCCAATTTCTGCCACGCCGAGATGGTTCCATGGGCGTGGGCTGACTTCAAGCAGGCAGCACCTGGGTGCCGCAATCATGTGGATCTTTCCCTCTGGCCCTGGGCTCCCCTGGTGCAGGTGGGAGCTCTCAGGGGCCACCCGTGTGCAGCTTAGAAGTGCGGGGTAGTTAACACCCCCAGAGGAAACACTGAACCAATGTTGAATGAAATCCATCTATGAGGAGTGGTTCAGCCCCACTAAGTCATTAGGGAAATGCAAACTGAGCCCCAAGTTGTGATACTGCTCTACACTCATTTTAGGGTCAAAAATCAGAGAGCATCAATGGAAAGGGATGGAGAGACTATGGATCAACAAACCTTTTATATGTTACAGTGGAAATGTAATAGGACCATGTTAGAAAGCACTTTGGCATTATCTTACAAAATTGAACATTCCCATGGCCAGTCCGTGCCTAGGTGTATTCCCGAGGAAAAATCTTGTAAACGTACCCTAGAGAAAATTAGTGAGTATATTCACAGAAGCATTCTTCATAATAGCAAAACCATGGGGACAATCAAAATATCCATAAATGGAATAAAGGCTAAATAAATTGTGGCATATTTACACAATGGAATATTATATAGCAGTTGAAATGAATACACCATGACCACATACAACAATATGGCAATATCTACAAAATATGATACTGAGTGGAGAAAGTTAAGTACCAGAAGATGAAAAACTCCCTGAAATAAAATAAAATCCATTTTTATTAAATTTATTAAAAGCAAATGCTAAACAATGTAAGTTTTGCAAGAATAATGATAGATGCAACAGAACTACTTCCAAAACAGGCGTGGGACAGCTATCATCATACATAATGGTGAGAAGCTTTCTCGTAAGAGGATGTCTGCTTTCAACACTTTGACATTGTACTGAAGATTCCAGCCAGAGAAATTAAGCAAGAAAAATAAATAAAGGGCATCCAGATTGGAAGGGAAGAAGTAAAGCTATATCTATTTGCAGATAGCATGATCTTCTATGCAGAAAGTCCAAAAAAACATTCACTAACAACCCATTAGAATTAATAAATGAGCTCAGGAAGGTTGCAGGATACAAAATCAATATAAAAATTAATTATATTTCTACTTGCTAGTAGCAATTGCTAATAAACTAGCAATAAACAATCCACAAGTGAAATTAGGAAAACAATTCCATTTACAATGCCATCCAAAAGAACAAAATACTTAACAATAAATTAAACAAAAGAAGGACTGGATTTATATGCCAAAAATCCAAAACATTATTGAAAAAGATTACAAAAAATCTAAAAAACGGAGAGACATCCCATGTTCATGGATTGGAAGACTATATCGAAGATGGCAATATTCCCTAAATTGATCTAAAATTAGATTTTGGTGATTGTTACTTAACTCTGTAAATGTATAAAAACCATCAAATTGTACACTTTAAACTGGTTAACTGTATGGTATGTGAACTTAATAAAGCTATTTTTAAAAACAGGTGTGGGGAAGCAAGAAAGCATCAGCACCAGATTTATAACGATGCTTAAGTGAGGTGAAAAGAAACAGGGGTCTGAGGCAGGACAGAATTGCAAAGGTAGATCCCAGTTTTTATCAGAGTTCTGGTTACTCATTGTGTGGCGGGTTCCCAGATCTTTATTTATTGTTAAACGCAAGCAAGCAAACAAACAACGCATGAATATAGAATAAAAGAGTTCCACACACGGACCAATAATGAAGTGTGCCATGAGCCAAGGATGTGTCTGCTCCACTTCTGAGCACCTGTGGCTGAAGCAAAGACCTAACAGTGAACACCCAGGAAACAGCAACAATAAAAACGCTGCCCAGGATCACTCACGAGTACAGCTACGGCAGTGCCCAGAAGAACCTTCACAGCCTTCGTTCATTTTGCTAAGTGGGAAACAAATGAATATAACTCAATTGAAAAGAACAATGTATTGAGCATGAGGAGAGCAGAAGAAAGGAATTAGTGAGGACAAAAGCACAAGTAAATCAATTATAAAATAAGAGAGAGGAATTAGTGCATTCAAAAGCAGGTCCTTTGGGGCAAAAAACCTAAAATTTAGTTTGCATGGGGAAAAAGAAAACAAAACTAGCGAGACTAATAAAGAAAAAAAGTGGTGAAATCACAAATACACAAAGTAGAATTAAAAATGGAGACACAATACAGGAACAAAGTCAACAAAACATAAGAGATTAATAAGTCAACCCTACAAATAAACTTGAAAATCTGTGGAAAATGAATAATTTGCTGCATAAATATAATTTATATAGTTAGAATTAGAAAATATAATGAGACCAATTATTAGAGAATAAATTGGGGAAAATGTCAAGGAGCTATTACTCTACTCCCCAAAGTACCAAATCCAGAAGTTTCACAGAAATTTTTTTTAACTTTGTAACAGTCTTTTTGTTCCTGTGTAATCATTTATTTTTAAATTAAACTGTCTAAGACAGTTGTAGATTTACATGCAATTGTAAGAATACTGCAGAAAGATCCCCTATACCCTATACCCAGTTTCCCACAGTGGTAACATCTTGCAAAATTAAAGTACAATATCGCAATTGGGATATTGACATTGATAAAATCAGGATGCAGTCAAATAATACAGAATATTTCCATCACTATGAAGATTCTTCTTGTTGCCTTTTTATAGCCAAACCTACTTCTCTCTTGCCCCCACTCCCTCCTTCACCCCTGGAAACCACTAAACTGTTCTCCATTTTTATAATTTTGTTATTTCAAAATGTTATATAAATGGAATCATGCAGTATGTTACCTTTTGATATTGTCTTTTTTCACTCAGCACAATTCTTTGGAGTTTCATACAAGTTGTTGCGCGTATCACTAATCCATTGTTTCAAGTGTTTCAATTTCACTATACAAGTGTAACAAAGTTTGTTTAGCCCATTAAAGAATATCTGTGTTGTTGGGAGTTTTTGGTTACTATGAATAAAGCTGCTAAGAACATTCATATGCAAGTTTTTGTGTAAACATGTTTACATTTTGCTGGAATAAGTGCCCAAGAGAGCAATTACCAGCAGTTGGATAGTTAATTTTATAAGAAATTGTCAAGATGTTTTCCAGAGTGGCTATAACATTTTTCAATTTTCATTAACAATGTATGAGTGATCTAGTTTTTCTGCATCCTCATCAGTATTTGGTGTTGTCATTGTTGTTGTTTTTTTTTTTTAATTTTTATTTTAGCCTTCTGTTAGGTGTGTAGTGATACCTCATTCTGGTTTTAATTTGCATTTCCCTAATGGCTAATGATGTCGAACATCTTTCCATGTGCTGATTTGCAATTTGCATATCTTCTTTACTGAAATGTCTGTTTATGTCTTTTGATCATTTTCTTTTTTTTTTCTTTTTTTTTTTTTTTTTTTTTTTTTTTTTTTTTTTTTTTTTTTTTTTTTTTTTTTTTTTTTTTTTTTTTTTTTTTTTTTTTGAGACAGAGTCTCACTCTGTTGCCCTGGCTAGAGTGCTGTGGCATCAGCCTAGCTCACAGCAACCTCAAATTCCTGGGCTCAAGTGATCCTCCTGCCTCAGACTCCCGAGGAGCTGGGACTACAGGCATGTGCCACCATGCCCAGCTAATTTTTTTCTATATATTTTTAGTTGTCCAGATAATTTCTTTCTATTTTTTTTAGTAGAGATGGGGTCTCACTCTTGCTCAGGCTGGTCTCGAACTCCTGAGCTAAAAATGATCCTCCTGCTTTGGCCTCCCAGAGTGCTAGGATTACAGGTGTGAGCCACCACGCCTGGCCTATCTTTTGACAATTTTCTAATTAAATAGTTTAGTTTCCATTTTTTTTACTATTGATTTTAAGAGTTCTTTATATATTCCAGATATGAATTTTTTGTCAGTTACGTGGTTTGCAAATATTTTCTCCTAGTCTTTAGTATATCTTTTCATTCTCCTAATGGGGTCTTTCACAAAGCAAATATTTTTCATTTTAATGATATTCAACTTACCAGTTTTTCCTTTTATGAATCATGTCTTTAGTGTCAAGTCTGAGAACTCTTTGACTAGTCCTAGATCCTGAAGATTTTCCCCTAAATGTTTTGTAGTTTATGTTTTACATTTAAGTCCATAATCCATTTTGAGTTAAGTTTTTGATGGATGTGAGATCTAAGTTGAGAGCCACTGTTTTACCCACAGATACCTAATCACTCCAGCCCTATTTGTGAAAAGTCTCCATTCTCCATTGATTTGGTTTTACACCTTTGTCAAAAATCACATTTTTGTGTGGGTCTATTTCTGGGTTTTCTATTCTGTTCCAATCATGCACATGTCTATCCCTCCACCAATACCACACTGTCTTGATTACTCTAGCTACATATCAGGCCTTAATATCAGGGAGGTGATTCCTCCCACTTTAATTCTTTTATCAAGATTGTTTTAGCAACTGTAAGCCCGTGCCTTTCCATGTAAATTTTATATCTACAAAAGATTGTGGTGAGATTTTGATAAGAATTGCACTAAGTCTACAGATCAATTTGTGGACAATTGACATTATTACTATGCTGAGTCTTCTAATCCACGAAAAAAGTGTGTTTCTCCATTTAATTAAGACTGCTTTAAATAGTTTTAGTAGCATATTATAATTTCAGCATACAGAACTTATACATGTTTTACTAAGTTTATACTTCAGTATTTCATTTTCTTTGAAGTGATCATAAACGGTATTATATTTTTAATCTCAGTTTCCAGATGTCCATTGCTACTACCTACAAATGTGATTGATTTTCGTGTGTTGATTTGGTATCTTCTGACCTGGCTGAACTTGTTTAATCGCTCTGGAAAGTTTTGTGTGTTTTTTAATTTTTTTGTTTAGATTCTTTAGGATTTTCTGTGTAGGCAATCCCATTATCTGCAAACAGTTTTATTTCTTCCTTTTATTTCTTTTTCTTGCCTTATTGCAATGGGCAGAACTTCCAATATACGTTGAATAACAGTGGTAAGAGCATATATCCTTGCCTTGCTCCCAATATTAGAGGGAAAGCATTCGAGCCTTCACTGTTAAGTAGGTTTTTGTGGATGTTCTTTATCAAATTGAAGAAGTTCTCTCTTCCTAATTTACTGAGTGTTTATCATGAATAGATGTTGGATTTTATTAACTGCTTTGTGTCAATTGATATGATTATCTTATTTTATTCTTTAGCCTGTTGATATGGTGGTTTACGTCAATCTTTAAATATTGAACCAGCCATGCATACCTGGAATAAATCTCACTTGGTCATGGTATATACTCCTTTTTAAGCTTTTTAAGATGTGATTTGCTAAAATTTTGTTGCAAATTTGTGGGTTTAAGCTCATGAGAGATATTGGTCTGTACCTTTTTATGTACCGTCTTTGTTACTAGTCTGACAAAATGAGTTGAGAAGAATTCTCTCCTCTTCTATTTACTAGAAGAGAATGTGAAAAACTTGTGTTAATTCTTCCTTAAATGTTTGGTAGAATTCACCAGCAGAGTTGTCTGGATGTGGAGATTTCTTTTTTAGGATCTTTTAATTACAAATTCAACTTTTCTAATGGCTGTATGACTATTCTGGTTACCTATTTCTTCTTGGTTCAGTTTGATAGTCTGTGGTTTCAAAGGAATTGGTCCATTTCTTCTAAGTTGTCAAATTTATGTGTGAATTTATTCATATTATTTATTTATTATCATTTTAATGGCTACATGCCTTCTCTTTTTTATCAGTCTGGCTAAACGTTTATCAATTTTATTAATTTGCTTAAAAGCTTTTTGTTTTATTGATTTCTTCCCTATTGTTTTCCTATTTTTAATTTCATTGATTTTCACTCTAATCTTTATAATTTCCTTTCTTCTGCTTGCTTTGGGTTTATATGTCTCTTTCTTTCTAGTTTCTTGAAGTAGGGATTTAGATTATTGATTTGAGACTTTTCTTTTTTTGTATCTAAGCATTTCATGCTATAAATTTCCCTCTTCACCCTGCTTTAGTTGTGTCTCACATACTTTGATATGCACTATTTTCATTTTCATTCAATTCTATGTATTTTTAAAAATTTTTTCGTGACTTTCGCTTTCACCCATGGCTTAGTTAGAAGTGTGTGGTTTAATTTCCAAATGTTCAGAGACTTTTTTACTACCTTTCTTTTATTGATTTCCAGTTGGATTATGTTATGGCCAGAGATCATATTTTATGATTTTGAACAACAAAAATAAATAAATGGAACCTGATTATTTTAAATTTGTTGAGGTTTGTTTCATGTCCCAGCATATGAGCTATCTTGGTGAACATGCCATGAATATTTGAAACAAAATATATGTGCATTTTTCTTTTTTGGGGTGGAGTATTCTATATATGTCAATAAAATTCTGTTGGTTGACTGTGTTTTTTATTTCTTTTAAATCCTTGCTGACTTTCTGTCTAGTAGTGCTATCAGTTGCTGAGAGTGGGGCGTTGAGGTCCCCAGCTATAATTACGGATTTGTCTATTTCTTCTTTCAGCTCTATCAGTTTTTGCATTTTGAGGCTCTTTTGTTTGGTGCATATACCTTTAGGATTATTGTGTCTTGTTGGTGGGTTGATCCTTTGATCATTATTTAATGTCCCTCTTTGTCTGTAATAATTTTCTTTGCTCTAAAGTCTACTTTATGTGATATTAATATAGCCAGTCTTACATTTTTGAAAAAAAATGTTTTCATGGTATAATTTTTTCAATCCTCTTAATTTCAGCCTACCTATGTTTTTGTTTTTACAGTGAGTTTCTTGTAGGCAGGAATTGTTTGTTCATTTTAAAATCTACTCTACCAATCTCAACCTCTTTCTTTTAATTGGTGTATTAGATCGAGTACATCTAAAGTAATTAATGGTATTATCGGAGCTTAAGTTTGCTATTTTATTTGTTTTCTGTTTGTTTCCTCTGTTTCCCATTTCCCTCTTTTACTTTTCTCACCTTCCTGTGGGTTATTTAAACATTTTTTAGAATTCCATTCTGATTTCTTTATAGTGATTTTTAGTATATTGCTTTGTACAGTTGTTTTAGTGGTTGCTTGAGGCATTTCAATATACATTCATAGTGTATTTATCACTGTCTACTGGTATTGATGTTTTACTACACAAGTGAAGTTTAGAAATTTTACTTACATTTAGGTCCATTTACCCTCCCCACTTTTAAAATATATTTTTGCAAGTATTTCCTTTATGTATATTGAGCACCATGTTAGATGGTGTAATAGGTTTTGCTTCAACCATCAAATATTAGGTAAGAAACTCTTGAGAAGTAGGATAGTCTGTTATCTTTACCTATCTCAACGTTTGCTTTTTTTTTTTCTTAAGTTCCAAGACTTCTTCTGTTATCACTTTCTCTCTGTTTAGAGCAATTTCTTATGTCACTCTTAAGGGTATGTTTGTTAGCAAAAAATTCTCTCACTTTTCTCCCATCTGAGATTCTCATTATTTCCCTCTTAATCCTTAAAGGATATTTTCTCTGCATACAGAATTTGCAGTTGACAATTTTTTTTTTTTCCAGTACTTAAAAAATGCTGTGCCACTTCCTCCTGGCCTCTATGGCTTCAAACGAGAACTTTTCTGTTGTTTAAGTTGATGTTCCCCTGTAGATAATGTGCTATTTCTTTCTGGATATTTTCAAGACTTTTTTTTTGTCTTTAGTTTTCAGAAGTTAATTATGGCTTGTCTTGTCAAAGATTTCTTTGGGTTTATCCTATTTGGGATTCACTCTCCTTCTTAAATCTGTAGTTTTATGTCTTTTACCAAATTTAGAAAGGTTTTAGCCTTTACTTCTTCAAGTATTATTGGGGACTGGTCTCTCCCTCCTCTTTCTAGGGTTCCAGTGATGCGAATGTTAGTTGTCCTATTGTCGTTGCTCAAGTCCTGGAGATTCTGTTAATTCTTTCAGTGTATTTTCTCTCTGTTGACCAAATTAGGTAAATTCTGTTGATCTCTCCTCAAGGTCCCCCATTCTATCCTCTGTCATTGCCACTCTATGCCTGAGCCCGTCCAGGTAGTTTTTCATTTGTTGTTGCATTTTTCACTTCTATAATTTCCATTATGTTCTTTTTCATAAGTTTCATTTTCTTGCTGAGATTTTCTATTCTTTCCTTGGCTTTAAGAGAATTCATAATTGCTTGTGGAAGCATTTTTGTGACGGCTGCTTTACAATCCTTGGCAGATAATTCCAGTATCTGATTCATCTCAGTGTTTATTGTCTATTCTTGTTCATGGTGTGGTTTTCCTGATTCTTGGTATATGAGGGATTTTTTTAAATTGTATCCTGGACAGTTTGGACATTATGTTTTAAGACTCTTTATCCTATTTAATCTTTTTTTTTTTTTTTTTTAACTCAGGCAGGCCCCCTGTCGAGGTGTAACAGAAAGCTGTGTGGGTGTGTATGTTCAGCTTCCTGCTGGGCCCCACTGCCACTAAGGAGGGACAAAGCAGAGGGCTAATCCACACTGTTTTGTTGCTGCAGTCAGGGCAGGAAGCTCAGGTACCCACTGGGCCCCGCTAATACCATGACAGGTGTCAGCAGGGGAGGGAGGGGAGAGCACTGAAGTGCCAATTAGCCCTGCCTGCCACCACCTCACTCCCCCTCCTGGCGCAGAGGGGCTGCAGGCTCACATCCTCCCTAGGACCCACTGACACCAGGGTAGGAGGCAAGTGGGATGTTGACTATCTCCCTTGGCACTGCCTCATCCCACCTTGTTGTGAGTGGCGGCTCAGCTCCCCGCCAGACCCCACTGGCACTATCCTGGTGGGGGGATCAGAGTACTGAGCACTTCCACTGGGCAGAGAATCGAAGATCAGCTCCCCGCTCAGCCCAGCCAACAGTATTCTGGCAGGGAACTTGGAGCACTGCCTGGTTCCGCTGGGGGGAAATGGAAGATTACCTCTCCTCTTGGCATCACCTCAGGGGGAACTCAGGGCACTGCCTGGATCAGCGAAGGGGAGAGGGTGTATGAGGAAGGGTGGGAGCTCACTTCCTGGCTCAGCCCCCCTACGATCATGGCTGTGGGTGGGAGTGGTTTTTCCACTGGCGTTTAGCTGGAGTAAGGTAGGAATAAAGCCAGTAAGGTTTTCTGTTGTTAGTCACTCCTTTCCCAGGCCTCTGGCTAGGGGCGATGGGTTTGCTTGGTGCTTTTTATTTTCATCTGTGCCTGTTGGTGGTTCTGGAGTGGAGGCTTCTGCAGCACCCTGCCCAGAATATACGGGAGACGGCAAGGAAACCCAAGGAACCTACCGCCACGCTGCCCTGCAAGTCCCAAGCACCCTTCTCACCTTTCAGAATCTTCCTGTGCTTGTTTCTCATGCTACGTCAGCAGTTCTTTAGTTGCAAGGAGGAGGATCTGGGAGGAATGGGACTATCCCATCTTAGCAGAACTGGAACTTGGAATTTTTTTAATGCACACTTTTTTTGGAAGTATAATGTACTTCATAAATGTTCAGCTTCATGATTTTTCACACACTGAATGTGTCTGTGGATCTGGCGCCCCGTTCAAAACACAGAG